>LVTN01000623.1:103460-145416 GCA_001649415.1 Musa itinerans | reverse complement strand
TCAATAATTTTTAAGTTATTTAATATAATAAATTAATTAAGATGATTAAGACTAGCCCAAGTCCAGAGGCCTACAGCCTCCACATTTAGTGGTGTCATGTTATTACTAAACTGATTAGGTAGGTTTAAATGGTGCTATATCAATATTATTTTAGTTGACCTCCGTAGCTAATTAGGTGTCATGTCAAACAATGATTGGTTCCTTATGTTTTGATTGAATTTTGATATGAGTCGAGGTATAATTTTTTTTATCAATTTAGCGAGATCCTTTGCTCCTTCACAAGGATAAATCTTATCTATGGCGAATCATAATGTTAAGTTCAAGAACTCAATAGTAATTACCTATCTCAAGAAATGGTTAAATAAAATCTACTCGACATAGAGATGCTTTGGGAGCAATAAGGTGTGTCGACTTGGACTTTATATATAGGGAGTGTTAGATGTAGTAGATGCACAAGGACATCAAGGTATGTTGTTTTTAACTGGTGCATATGGAGTATTAAGCATAGGAGACACAATAGCATTTGGGTTGTGTGCCTTGAACTACACAGGTAGAGAGTGACGGACAAAGAACATATGTCATCAAGATATCTCATTTTTAACTTCCTATTAGGGAGTATCAAATGGAGGAGATATGTGGAAGAGTCATGTTATGCTAATTTGATTTTCTATATGGAGATACCAACTTGAATTACCTATGTTATAAGTTTCAATCATAGGTGGCATGTAAGAGTATTGGGGTATGTCGACTAGAACTATTCATGTAGGGATGCTAACTTGAATTGCTTGTGTTACATATTTCAATCACAGTAGGCATATGAGAGCATTGGGACATGCCGATTTGAACTATCCGTATAGAAAATGTCAGACCTAGAAGATAATGTTATACTTGACACTTTTTAAAAGATTCTCACACCTTTTAAATTTAGTAACTCAATTAGAAACTCAAGAATGTGGGAGGAACTCAAGCAAGGATCTAAGCGAGGATTTTAACACTTTAAAATATTAAGACAAATGGTTGAGTCATGCTTAAAGGGAGTATTTATCACCCAAAGACCCTAAAATATGAAGCAAATTAGGAGATAGTACCCAAAAGTAAAGGTATTGGTAGTACAACCATCGTTTCAAGTGGTAATATCATCTATACCATTGGCACATTGTTGTTTACTAACTTGGGTAGTATTCGCTTAGCCTTGGAAGTATCATTACCAAGTGAGCTAGGTGGTACTATCACTTGGGTTGAACGATACCATCATCAACACTACATTATCATTACCCAATGGGCTACCAAGTCTACTAAGGGTCCAAAATAGCTCATGGACCAATCCACTTTGACCCAATTTAACCCTCAACTTGATATAGCTCTTTCAGCAAGGCTAGACATATCGGCCACCTTTTTGGCATTTTGTCAAAGTTTTGGTATATTGCCACTCTTCTAGTATGTCAATTGATCTTTTGACATTTCTTATCAATGTATTGCCTAATCCTTTTGCATGTCAACTTCGCCATAATATTCGATCATCTAATATAATGTTTGATCCTCCGACACAATGCTCGAACGTCCAATGGTCCGATCCATTGGTCAGAGTGCACTTATGTCACTTAACTTATAACGGTCTGACCCTTATACTCATTAATTGATTTCATTATCAAAATCTAAGATTCAACAATTTTCTCTTTTTAATGATAACAACCAATTGATGAATGAGGTTAAAAAAATTTACTTTCTTCATGCCATAATATTTAATCATGGGTATCATGTGTATCAAATTAAATTAAGAGATATTAAATGAAACATAATTTTTCAAGAATCATGATGCATAAAAATTAATAAGCATACAATTGGTTAAAAGAAGAAGGGGAGATCACAAATGATCTAAATGATCTTCTTAAGTCATTTTTAATAAAAGATTAAAAAATATCAAGATCAAGTCACGAGGCATTGCTAATATATAAGTCATGAATGCTAATGAGACACAAGAAAGATAAGTAATAAATAATAAACTAAGGATTCCTTCTCCTACTTAAATTTCTAACCTAATTATTAATTAATTAAGATGATTAAGATTAGCCTAAGTCTATAGACCCGTATGCCCTATGTTCAATCCATAACCATAAGCCTATAGCTAGCCCATGAACCACATTAACATAGATAGCTCATGTAATATTCGATCATCTAATATAATGTTTGATCCTCCGACACAATGCTCGAACATCCAATGGTCCGATCCATTGGTCAGAGTGCACTTATGTCACTTAACTTATAACGGTCTGACCCTTATGCTCATTAATTGATTTCATTATCAAAATCTAAGACTCAACAATCTTCTTTTTTTAATGATAACAACCAATTGATGAATGGGGTTAAAAAATTTTACTTTCTTCATGCCATAATATTTAATCATGGGTATCATGTGTATCAAATTAAATTAAGAGATATTAAATGAAACATAATTTTTCAAGAATCATGATGCATAAAAATTAATAAGCATACAATTGGTTAAAAGAAGAAGGGGAGATCACAAATGATCTAAATGATCTTCTTAAGTCATTTTTAATAAAAGATTAAAAAATATCAAGATCAAGTCACGAGGCATTGCTAATATATAAGTCATGAATGCTAATGAGACACAAGAAAGATAAGTAATAAATAATAAACTAAGGATTCCTTCTCCTACTTAAATTTCTAACCTAATTATTAATTAATTAAGATGATTAAGATTAGCCTAAGTCTATAGACCCGTATGCCCTATGTTCAATCCATAACCATAAGCCTATAGCTAGCCCATGAACCACATTAACATAGATAGCTCATGAGTATGCAGATGGGTGTATAGCTAAAGAGGCCATCTTTTAATAGGCCATAGAATCTAATTTCCTAAGGGTATCAGTGGGTATTTTGTTGATTACATAAACATAAGTGAGGTCATGTTATTGCCATACTAATTGGTTAAGTTTAAATGGCACCATACTATTATTATGCTAGGTGGCCTCCTTAGCTAATTAGGTAATATACATCAAGCACTTATTGGTTATCTACATTTTAATTAAATTCTACTATGAATCAAGTTTTGATTGTCTGTCAATTTAGCAATATCATTTGCTCTCATATTGGAAAATATTGTCTATACCAAATCATAATGTCAAGCTCAGCTCAAGAAATGGTTAAATAAAATCTACTCGACATAGAGATGCTTTGGGAGCAATAAGGTGTGTCGACTTGGACTTTATATATAGGGAGTGTTAGATGTAGTAGATGCACAAGGACATCAAGGTATGTTGTTTTTAACTGGTGCATATGGAGTATTAAGCGGAGCTCAATAGAGATTACTTGTATCAAGAAACTATTAAGTAGTGTCTACTCGTGTAGAGATGCTAGCACTAAAGTGTGTCAACTTGGGCTTTCTATATAAGGAGTGTTAGAAGTATGAGATGCACGAGAACATCGAGAAATGTTGATTTTAACTAGTGCATTGAGAGTATCAAACATGAGATAGATAGTGTTAGGAGTATGAGCCTTGAATTACACACTTAGAGATTGATAGATGAAGGATATGTGTGATTGCATCAAGGCATCTCAACTTTAATTTCTCGTATAAGAAATGTCAAATGGAGGAGACATATGAGGGGGTTATTGTAAGTTGGCTTAAACTGCCCATATAAGGATATTAGGGCATTTGAGGGTGTTATAAGTTTCAATCAAAAGAGGCATCTAAGGGCACTACTGCATGCTGACTTAAATTATTCGTGTAAAGAGCATTAGATATAGGAGATGTGAAGACATAATAATATGCTAATTTGAACTACCCATGTAAGGACTATTGGATACATGATATATGAGAGACTTAGAATATGTTGATTTGAGTTACCTATCTAGGGGCTATCAAGACATGCTGACTTAAACTATCTATGTAAGGAGCATTACATATAAGGGATATGTGAGAACATTAGGATATGTTAATTTGATCTACCTATGCAAGGAGTGTTGGGTACATGATTGATGAAGGAATCAGAATATGTCAACTTGAATTACTTGCGTAGCGAGTGTCAGACATAAGAGACACATTGGGCCATCAAGACATGCTGACTTGAATTATTTATATAGGAAGTTGTAGGTGATGTGTACAAACACCGAGATGCATCGACTTAGGTGTTATAAGTTTCAATCAAAAGAGGCATCTGAGGGCACTATTGCATGCTGACTTGAATTATTCGTGTAAAGAGCATTAGTTATAGGAGATATGTGAAGACATAATAATATGCTAATTTAAACTACCCATATAAGGACTATTGGATACATGATACATGAGAGAATTAGAATATGTTGACTTTAGTTACCTATCTAGGGGCCATCAAGATATGCTAGCTTAAACTATCTATGTAAGGAGCATCACATACAGGGGATACATGAGAACATTAGGATATGTTAATTTGATCTACCCATGCAGGGAGTGTTGGGTACATGATTGATGAAGGAGTCGGAATATGTCAACTTGAATTACTTGCGTAGAGAGTGTCAGACATAAGAGATACATTGGGCCATCAAGACATGCTAACTTGAATAACCTACGTTGGGAGTATTGGATATTGGAGATGCACGAGGGCATTAACATCTGCTGACTTGAATTATTTATATAGGAAGTTGTAGGTGATGCGTACAAACACCGAAATGCATCGACTTATATTACTCATGTAGGGAGTGTCGAATATGGAGAGGTGCTAAAGTGCTGAGGCATAACAACTTGAATTGCCCATGTATGGCATGTTGGATGCAGAATACACATGATAGCATCAACACATGTTGGCTTAAACTACTCATGAGGGTTTTATCAAATGTAGAAGATAAAAGAGGGCACTGGGGTGTCCTGACTTTAAATTCTTACATCAAGAGCGACACATAGGATATGGGCATAATCAGAGCATGTTTACTTTGGCTACCCATGTAGGGAGCATAAGATATGCATGAGAAGCATCAAGGTATGCTAACTTAAAGTCTCCACATAGAGAGCGCAAGACACATGAGCACGTGTAGGCACCTGTACATGTTGACTATAGTTGCCCATATAATGAGAATTAAAAATAGAAGATGCATGAGGCTATTAAGGTGTGCCGATATGAAATATCCATGTAGGAGTGTTAGATGTAGAAGACAAATGAGGGTGTTGGAGTGTCATATTAGACATATTGGCATGTTGGGATATGTGGATATGAACTACCAACATTAGGATTGTCAGTTGGAAGAGACACATGAGGGCATCAAGGGTATGCCAACTTGAACTACTCATATGGTAAGTGTTAAATGGCAAAGTAAAAGAGGGTGTCAAGACATGCCAACTTGAACTACCCACATAGAAGTTTCAAATGCACGAGATATATGGAAGTAATAAGACATGATGACTTAAACTATCAATATAGGATGTGTCAAACATAAGAGATGCACAAGAATGTTTAGACATGCTAACTTGAATTACCATTTATGAAGTATTAGATGTAGGAGATAAGCATATTCTTCAGAGTATGCTAACTCAAATTACTGAAGTAGGAGTGTAGTGTCAAACATAAGAGATGCACAAGAATGTTTTGACATGCTAACTTGAATTACCATTTATGGAGTATTAGATGTAGGAGATAAGCATATTTGCTAACTCAAATTACTCAAGTAGGAGTGTCAGAAGCAAGAGGTTGAAGTGAGTGTCAAGGTATGTTAGATTCAATTATTCATGTCTAGAGAACAATTAGAGTGTGCCAAATTGAAATGTGCTCATCAGAAGTGTCAAATATAGGAGGCACAAAGAAGCATTATGGCATATTAAGAGTGTCAGATGCAAGAGACATGCGAAGACATCAAGACATGCTAACTTGAACTGACCCATAATCATTGAAAATACTTCTTCTTGTGTGCAATGCTTCCACCTCAAACAAAAAAAATTGATGTGATAAAAGTGTTAGGATTGATAATGGTACTAGGGGTAAATTAGTACAAGTGTATATAAAAACTTTTTTGAAAATTAATAAAGTAAAAATGTAAGAGTAATAAGAAAGTAAGACAAACAAGTGCCTAAATAAGCAAAAACAATACTAGAAGAAAAGACATGAGCCTTTGTAGTGATTCCATCTCCCAAACCTACAACCATTGATACTCCCTCTTTCCTTGAAGCTATTAGTTTTTATTATCTTGATATTGTTTTTAACAACATAGATCGACTATAATTGCATCTTCCTCCTTTTTCAGACTTAAATATAAACTTTACACTCGAAACACTTTTTTCTTTATAAGAATCCCTTACAATTTAAGAGAAAACTTCTTACAAGTAAAAATGTAAGAGTAATAAGAAAGTAAGATAAACAAGTGCCTAAATAAGCAAAAACAATAGTAGAAGAAAAGATACAAGCCTTTGTAGTGATTCCATCTCCCAAACCTACAACCATTGATACTCCCTCTTTCCTTGAAGCTATTAGTTTTTACTATCTTAATATTATTTTAACAACATAGATCGACTATAATTGCATCTTCCTCCTTTTTCAGACTTAATATAAACTTTAAACTCGAAACACTTTTTTTTTTATAAGAATCCCTTACAATTTAAGAGAGAACTTCTTACGAGATAAATCATACATAATCTCAAGAATACTTAAAAATTTTATACCTCAATTCACGAACCTAATATATACTTTCTAGATGATCAAGAACCCTAAAACATAGAGTAAATGAACAAAAAATGGCTACTAGAAATACTACTGGCACTATAGGTGGTACTACTATCGAACCATTGAGATAGCATCCACCCACATAGTATGCAAACTAAGGAGATATCTCGCCCTAGCCTAGGTGGTACCATCAAAGGGTTGGGCCATGCCATAACAAGTCGGGCCACCAACCCAATAAAGGCCTAACTCAATTTGTTTTTAGCCTTTTTAGCAATTCACAATGGTTCAATGTCTAATTCTCCAAATAGGCTTTTGATCATCCAACAGCCCATATCTTTAGTCAACATATCTCTTGTATCATTCATTTGAAAAACATACTTAACATTGTATTAGTTTCTTAAATTCAATAATTGATTTCATAATAAAAAAAATATGACTAAACAAAAATGTATTGAAAACATCCAATACGATCGAAGTGTCCCCTTGCTCATAATACGTTCATATTAGACAAAAGAATTCGAAATGCCCCCATGAACAAAACAATATTGAAGATAATGTGTTCCCAATAGACAAAAGAGTATTGAATATAACGAAAGTGTCTCTTTACTCATAATGCATTTATATTAGTCAAAAAACTTATTATGATTTCATAATAAGAAATATAAAATTAATAAAAAATATTGAAAACATTCAATATGATTAAAGTGTTCACTTGTTTATATTAGAAAAAAATAATTTGATGTGTCCGCTTAAACACGATGCATCCACCAAGAATTAAAAAGCATTTGAAGTGTCCAATGAATTGAAACATCCCCATGCGCATATTGTGTCCTCCAATACCAAAAAATACTCAAAGCATATGATATAATTAAAATATCCCCTTAAATGTGATACATTCATCCAGGACAAAGAAAAATCCAATGTATCCCACACAAGTATACCAAATGCATCCCCTAGAATAAAAAAATATCGGAAAGGAGAATGGATTGTAATAAGTTTATTTTTTCTAGGATATTTTATAAATTCAAATTCTTTTCTAACTTAGAGACTTTCTAAATTTATAGTCGATCACCTTCTCTATATATTTCCTTCATTCTCTCCCCCCAAATCATGGTGAAGAGTGCAAATATGAAAGAGAAGAAGACAGATGGAGGGACATCGCCTATAGGAGAGATAGGCAGAGATTTATTTTCTTTGTTCTTCTTATCCTCCATAGAATAATATGATATTTTGTTTATATGTCTCTATCTTCCCAAGAATATCTTGTTCTTTTATATAAATCATCGCTATTATTTTTTATCAATATTTCTCATTTTCTTTTGATCTATGAAATATTACATATGGTTCTAGGGAGCATAAAATTATTTAGTCATATTAAACAAGTTATAAAGTTCAACAGAAAAGAGTTATTTGAATATATGCCTCAGGACCTATAACTAAATTGAGATTTTCATAATATATCACAAAAAAATAAACATTTGGTATAACATGTGACTGCACTTTCATCTCTTAAGAAAAAGAAAGATGAAATTATATCTATTGTTTTACCTAATAAGGTGACATGACTTGAATCTAGTAAACCCAGTTCACAACAACCCCTTCTGTTCATCCCTTGTTTAGATGACAAAGAATGCGACCAAAATAATTCCAATATGGTTTGAACTTTGAAGTGGTAGAGCTTGATTAATTAACCAGTGATAACATTTGGCTCGTGCTTAGTTAGATTTTAATATTGAATCGATTTCGAGTTGCTTTATATGACTTACTTCGAGCTTAACCAGTTAGGCAATAATCTTGAGATCACATGAGCCAAAAGAATCATTAGATTCAGATGAAACCTGAATCACTGCAATTAGGGAAACTCTATTCCACATCAACATTTTAGAGCCAAGAGAATGATAAAGTATGTTCCTGCTCCATCATCTTCTAGCAAACCCTACATCTACTAGCCTTGATGATCTTCCTAAAGCTGAAGTGTACAGTCATAGGGATTAAAGGCTGTGATACATAATCCATATCAACTGTTAATTATCAATCTATATCCATTGGTGGAAGTTATTACTGTTGATGATGGTCATTATTTGTCTGCATGTCCCTTATGTAATGCAATCACTCAAATACTCATGACAGGCGTAGAAGGAAATGTGGAGCAGTGCGTAGATTAGCAACGCAATTAAAGGTTGGCTACTTAGGTCTCAAGATTTGTAAGGTTGTACTGTTGTGGTGCACTAGAAGATTAAATAGTCGAATGTTAACTCTAGAAATCGAGCATGCGAGCATGATCACATCACAGATTTTGAGTTAGACTGTTTTTGTGTCCAGATGTGTTCACATAATAGCTGAAGAAGATAGTGAAAGCTCTGTGATAGAATACCATGAAGTTTTCACTGTCTTCTTCAACTAGTACGTAAGCAAATCAGGACACAGCTACAGTTTTCACCCCAAGATCTGCACCGTGATCGTGCTGGTGTGCTTGGTTTCAAGAGTCAACATTCTACTGCTTAATTTTCTAGAACATCACAACAGTGTCACCTTATAAATCTTGATGGACCTAAGTACCCAACCTTTAATCATCCATCGCATAGGCACTTAATTGGTTTCTCTCATTTTTGTTGATATTTTAAGAGCTTTTATAGTCTAATTTAGTCCATTTTCATCTTAGTTTTATATTGAATGTAGCACAGCTCTCATGAGGGGCCAATCATGCTCGTGAGGCTCACATGACATCGTCGTGTCATGGCCCATTGAGCCACCAAACGCCAAGGAGTCGTCGTCTCAAAGATTCCAGCTGTTGAGCTCCCATCCAAATGCTCACATGGTGGGTTCCCATGCACATCAACTTCATCCCATCAACACCAACTACGTGAGATTGAAACCACAACGAGTAGGATGGATAAGTACTCAAACTACCCAATACATCATAAACCAAATTGAAATATGCATCTACAACTCCATTAATCGTTCTCTTACATTTGATAGGTAGAGTATGCACGAGTAATTGCTCAATTGTCGGTCATTCTGATGTGATTTTGCCAGAGGAATCTAAATTGGAGTGGTGTTTATCATTTGGTGCGACGTGCCAAAAGAAATAAAACATAAACATAAACGAAAGTAAAAACAAAGTCCCCTAATTCCAAATTAGGTGTTGACCCACCACACATCACATCAAGGATTCGGGAATCACGGTCCAGATCTTTCGAGTTGACTTTTGGGCGATGTCTGCGAGATTATAGGTGCTTTAATTTATACTATGTTAGAAATAAAATACGAAGAAGATGTTATAGAGTTTGATACGATACTTTCTATTTATACACGTTATGAGGAAGAATTTTTCTCAACAAAACTACGATATTCCTCCTGTAATTGAGGAAATCTTGACTATTGTTAAGGTTATTTATCAAGAAACATCTTAACTGCTATCACTTCAAGTGCAGAAGGAAGCTTGTCATGAAGTAATTAAGTCTCTAAATTTTCGAGGTTCTCTTCCTTTCAACCGTTTTTAGAATTACTAATTACTCAGCTTTTATCATAGTATAACAGAACTAAACATAACTTGTCATCGTAGCTGATCATGTGTTCTTCGCCTTGTTTGGATTAGTACTATGCATTTGGGTTTGATTTCTCATGTCAAACATAATCCAACTTTTAATCTTTTGAAATTATTACTGACTCAATAAAGTTTTTACTTTACAAGGATATATCTTTCAATTGCAAGCTTCCTTCTCCCTTCGGTATTGTTTGATATATAAACTCATGTACATGTCATGAGAGAGAGATAGAGAAAGAGGACAATTGTGCTGACAAGTATGGCTTTACTTAAATATAGATCTTAGTGTTAAGGTTCTGTTTAATTAATATCTATAGATGACAAAGGAGAGTGGTCACTTCATCTTGCAATTGTATTCTTCTTAATTCTCTTGAACTTGGTTGCATTCAACTGAGAGAATCTACTACTATTTTTTTTTATCTCCCTCTTATAATTATTTAACTATTGAGATTGGCATGTAACTATGAATTACTTTTCATTTATGGTAAATTTTGCTTGGACAATATAGACTTTACATTTCGAAAATTCTAAATAAAAATAACTTCTTTAAAATCAATGATCAGATGGTTAATAGGATGATAAAACTAGCTGGATAACAAGCTGTGGAAGAACATTTGCTGTGTAGCTGACAAAATGCACTACTTTATTATGTAGAATGATGATGGTAAGACACCAGGATAGATCCGGCCAAGCTCTTCCACTGCTGACCTACTACCTTCGGAGTTAATGTGTGTGTTCAGGCAATGAGTCAAATGCTGGGATGAAAACGACGATCTCCATGCTGCATGTGGTAGCATTCAATAGGACTATTGGGAAGTTTTGGTGGTTGGCATGGAACAGAAACGTCAAAATAAGGTTGCTGAGGGGAACAAGGAAGCATGAAATGGTATGCTGGCCTTGCAGTGTCAGTCTTAGCAATCATAAGTTCTTGGTGTGATAATGCTTGGAATCTTACTGCAGTCTCAAAAGTCCAACATGTCAGCGTCATCCGTCGGATCCTCACATGCAGTATGGTCCTCTTCCTCCAAGTCCCATCGATAGTTTCATCACAGAGACAGAGAAAGACAGAGAGAGAGATAGAGAGAGAAGTGTTGAATAGGCATTCTTAGACAAATCCCAAGTCAAGTAGTATCAACACATCTGCACAGGCTGCCTCTGAAACCAGATGGGGTTTTCCTCTTTGAACCCAAGTGGTTCACAGATTAACAGGCAGAGGTTGGTATCGTAATGGCTAACCATGCAGTACATGAAAGAAGAGAAATGAGCAACAATAAGAGAATAAATATATATAGATATATATCGGCGTCGCTTTGAGCTGCTTGTGGTGGTGGTCGAGGTTCAACAGCGGGATCCCTTCTTGCACGAGAGAACGCCGGCAGAGACGGTGATGGTGCCGACGAGAGACGACGACCTGGCCCCCAAGCTCGAAGCCTTCGCGTAGCTCGACGACGCTCCGGCCCCGGACGGGGTGAAGAAGGCGCCGTTCAGCATCTGGTCCCCTTCCGACCTCCAGTTCCACTTCTTCCACTCGCTCTCCGTTGCTTCCTCGCGTTTGGTCACCTGCACATCCATCGTGCTGCTTAGAAGTCGTTTCACAGGCCTTATTCTTGCTACTACGTACGTTTACTGCAGCAGTGTCGAAGTACTTGCTTTGCTACCTTGTACTCTAAATTATCACCTTATGTATATATATATATACAGGGAAAAAGGACAATGTAATCTGCTGCACCTTTATGCTACACTTGCAAGAACACCATGATGAGACAGCTTTATATGACCTACCTTTTCTCTTTCTTCCTTTCTTAAGGATTAAGATGAATACAGAGATAAATATATATATATATATATACCGTACTGACGAATAATATTATTAGAAGAAAAGAGTAGTTATAGTTGTCGGTGATAAATGAAGGTCCCATGAACGCACTCACCTCTTTTGCAAACCGATCATTGGGCGCAAGAAATCTGTTGCCTTGGCTGTTTATAGTGGGAGCAGCACTCCCACCAATTGCGTACATCTCCCAGTGGGTGTAGTCATTGTTCACCACATGGAAATAGCCATGCCGACACCTGCATCCTTGGTTAGATGTGAATTCCACCATGGATTTGCTGATGATTACCTCTATTCATAACAACGGTGGGTCGGTGCTCACCTTGGCATCCTCTGAACCAGGTCTTCCCCGAAGTGGTTGAAGGCTATGGTGACCTGCATGCTCTTGTCGGACGTCAACTCGTCGCTGTGACCCAGCAGCATGACCTTGTCATGGTGGCTCAAGTAGTTGTTGGAAATGGTGATCGCGGTGGATCCGTGAATGGCGTCGATGAGGCCGTCGTGGCAGTTGGACAGCGTGCAGTGGTCGACCCAGACGTGGCTGCCGCCGAAGATGGACACCCCGTCGCCGTCCGACACCGTGCGCCACCCGTAGTGCCCTGGGGAGTCGCGCACGTACGCGTTCCCGCCCTGCTTGCAGTCGTGGATGTGGACGCCGTGGATGATGATGTTGGTGACGTACTGGATGGTGATGCACGGCCCGCCGGAGATGTGGACGCTGGCGCCCCGGCCGTCGATGGTCTTGTGGGAGTTCATGATGAGCTCCTCCTTCAGCTGGATGACCATGTCGCGCTTGAAGATGATCCACAGCGGCTCCTCCTGGATGACGGCGTACCGGAGCGTGCCCGGCTTCGGATTGACGGGGTCGTCGTCGCCACTGTCGGTCACCACGTATATCTCGCCGTCCCTGCCCCCAATCGCGTTCTTCCCGAACCCGATGGCGCAGTCCGCGAGCCGCTGCCGGTTGTCGGCCCAGTCAGGGTCGCACCGCCAGCAGTCGTCGATCGGATTGCCGGTGCCGCAGGACAAGTAGCCCAGTCGCCGCCGCGACACGTTCAAGCTTCTGTGACAACAGCGGCGTCAAGTTAGACTGCATGCATCAACAGCGCTGCACCATGTGAAAAAGTTGACCGAACCTGCACGGATACTCTACCTTTGTACTTCCTGTACTACTAATTCAGGGTCGCGGACAGCTGCTGACGTTAAGGGTGCACGAGAAGAGTAGATGGGGGCAGTGAAGGCTGCGATGGTGAGGAAGAACAAGAATGCTGCCATTTTTGTTCTCCGGTAAGTTGAGAGTTGTGAGTAACGGGAAGAGGAACGAAGGGATTTAAAGGCAGAGGATGCATATGGATGAGAGAAGGAAGAGAGAGGAAGTCGTGTGAACAATCTATGCCGGTGGGGTCCAAAAAGGTACGTGATTTGGGGAATCTTAGAAGCTAAAGATAATGGGAAACGTGACGCACCTTTCTCCACACATACTCTGTTCCTCTCCGTTCATCTTTTGGTAGATTTGACTACCAAAACCACCATGCCCTCAAGAACAAATACATTACCTCCCATTGCCATGTCTGTTCTATTGTCTTCTTAACAACCAGAGACATGATACTACAGTAAGCTTTGGTAGCACAACATCAGAGAAGACTCTGTCTCGGGGCTGAAAGAGGGCATGGAGGCGAATTGAATTGCCCAGAACATTAATGAATGAGAACCCTAAGTTATCCAGGAACGGAGAACAGTTATTGCTTCTGGTGTCTCAACTTTAGCCCTCACATGGCGAGTGTCAGGCAGAGTTGAAAACCCCCAGAAGTGTCCCCTTGCTCATAATACGTTCATACTAGACAAAAGAATTCGAAGTACCCCCATGAATAAAACAATATTGAAGATAATACGTTCCCATTAGACAGCATTAAATATAACAAAAGTGTCTCTTTACTCATAATTCATTTATATTAATCAAAAAGCTTATTATGATTTCATAATAAGAAATATAAAATCAATAAAAAATATTGAAAACATCCAATATGATTAAAGTGTCCATTTGTTCATATTGGACAAAAAATAATTTGATGTGTCCGCTTGAACACGATAGGCGAGTGTCAGGCAGAGTTGAAAACCCCCAGAATGGATTGTGGACGCAGACCGTGCAGCGAAAGTTTGAACTGCTGGCGTTTGCGCATTCCAACCACTGCCTTGTTCCAGAGAGAAGCGCAGGTTGGTGCTGTGGCTCAATCTGGTCCCGTAGCATTGATGAAGTCCCAAGAGTCTCTAAGCAACTAAGCATCCAATTCATGGTTATTACTCTGCTAGCAAACGTGAATGGGGGTAATTGCCATGGCCAATAGCTGGGATCTCGGCACGCTCATCAATGCGTCCTCTTCGGGTACACCAAACTCGTCCAAGATGCAGGAGCTCCATGGCTTCGGAGTCATGATCTTGTTACTGTGACTACACATGCCGATGAAGAAAGGGATACAATACGGGTGTTGACGGCACTGCACAGCACATGGGATGGCTTTCGGCCGCAGAGCGCGGCCTGACTTGTATCGATCGAGCCCGCTGCGATTGCGCCACGTCAGCGGGTGGGCTTCCACTCGTCTCTGTTGATGATGAAGGTGAGGTGGGCGGCAGCGCATGTTTCTCCCACGTGAGCTTCCCACCATTCCCGTCGCGGCGTGGACCCCGTCGGTCGATCTCGGGGGAGTATGTGAGCCGTCGATCACGACATCTCGCGGCGTGGGCCCCGTCGGTCGATCTCGGGTGAGTATGTGGGCCGTCGATCACGACGTTAGGACGATCCCGTCCGTCCGCGACGCGATGGGGGAGGGAAGCAGAGGTCTCTTTTCGCGGCCCACATGGCCTTTTTGATTCCCACCCTCTAATTGTGTTGGATAGTGTGATGGCTCCTCTCGAACCGTCATCTCTCTCTCTCTCTCTAATGAGCAACAATAAGAGAATAAATATATATAGATATATATCGGCGTCGCTTTGAGCTGCTTGTGGTGGTGGTCGAGGTTCAACAGCGGGATCCCTTCTTGCACGAGAGAACGCCGGCAGAGACGGTGATGGTGCCGACGAGAGACGACGACCTGGCCCCCAAGCTCGAAGCCTTCGCGTAGCTGGACGACGCTCCGGCCCCGGACGGGGTGAAGAAGGCGCCGTTCAGCATCTGGTCCCCTTCCGACCTCCAGTTCCACTTCTTCCACTCGCTCTCCGTTGCTTCCTCGCGTTTCGTCACCTGCACATCCATCGTGCTGCTTAGAAGTCGTTTCACAGGCCTTATTCTTGCTACTACGTACGTTTACTGCAGCAGTGTCGAAGTACTTGCTTTGCTACCTTGTACTCTAAATTATCACCTTATGTATATATATATATACAGGGAAAAAGGACAATGTAATCTGCTGCACCTTTATGCTACACTTGCAAGAACACCATGATGAGACAGCTTTATATGACCTACCTTTTCTCTTTCTTCCTTTCTTAAGGATTAAGATGAATACAGAGATAAATATATATATATATATATACCGTACTGACCAATAATATTATTAGAAGAAAAGAGTAGTTATAGTTGTCGGTGATAAATGAAGGTCCCATGAACGCACTCACCTCTTTTGCAAACCGATCATTGGGCGCAAGAAATCTGTTGCCTTGGCTGTTTATAGTGGGAGCAGCACTCCCACCAATTGCGTACATCTCCCAGTGGGTGTAGTCATTGTTCACCACATGGAAATAGCCATGCCGACACCTGCATCCTTGGTTAGATGTGAATTCCACCATGGATTTGCTGATGATTACCTCTATTCATAACAACGGTGGGTCGGTGCTCACCTTGGCATCCTCTGAACCAGGTCTTCCCCGAAGTGGTTGAAGGCTATGGTGACCTGCATGCTCTTGTCGGACGTCAACTCGTCGCTGTGACCCAGCAGCATGACCTTGTCATGGTGGCTCAAGTAGTTGTTGGAAATGGTGATCGCGGTGGATCCGTGAATGGCGTCGATGAGGCCGTCGTGGCAGTTGGACAGCGTGCAGTGGTCGACCCAGACGTGGCTGCCGCCGAAGATGGACACCCCGTCGCCGTCCGACACCGTGCGCCACCCGTAGTGCCCTGGGGAGTCGCGCACGTACGCGTTCCCGCCCTGCTTGCAGTCGTGGATGTGGACGCCGTGGATGATGATGTTGGTGACGTACTGGATGGTGATGCACGGCCCGCCGGAGATGTGGACGCTGGCGCCCCGGCCGTCGATGGTCTTGTGGGAGTTCATGATGAGCTCCTCCTTCAGCTGGATGACCATGTCGCGCTTGAAGATGATCCACAGCGGCTCCTCCTGGATGACGGCGTACCGGAGCGTGCCCGGCTTCGGATTGACGGGGTCGTCGTCGCCACTGTCGGTCACCACGTATATCTCGCCGTCCCTGCCCCCAATCGCGTTCTTCCCGAACCCGATGGCGCAGTCCGCGAGCCGCTGCCGGTTGTCGGCCCAGTCAGGGTCGCACCGCCAGCAGTCGTCGATCGGATTGCCGGTGCCGCAGGACAAGTAGCCCAGTCGCCGCCGCGACACGTTCAAGCTTCTGTGACAACAGCGGCGTCAAGTTAGACTGCATGCATCAACAGCGCTGCACCATGTGAAAAAGTTGACCGAACCTGCACGGATACTCTACCTTTGTACTTCCTGTACTACTAATTCAGGGTCGCGGACAGCTGCTGACGTTAAGGGTGCACGAGAAGAGTAGATGGGGGCAGTGAAGGCTGCGATGGTGAGGAAGAACAAGAATGCTGCCATTTTTGTTCTCCGGTAAGTTGAGAGTTGTGAGTAACGGGAAGAGGAACGAAGGGATTTAAAGGCAGAGGATGCATATGGATGAGAGAAGGAAGAGAGAGGAAGTCGTGTGAACAATCTATGCCGGTGGGGTCCAAAAAGGTACGTGATTTGGGGAATCTTAGAAGCTAAAGATAATGGGAAACGTGACGCACCTTTCTCCACACATACTCTGTTCCTCTCCGTTCATCTTTTGGTAGATTTGACTACCAAACCACCATGCGCTCAAGAACAAAACACTGTAAGAATAATTATTCACATGCATATATACATTACCTCCCATTGCCATGTCTGTTCTATTGTCTTCTTAACAACCAGAGACATGATACTACAGTAAGCTTTGGTAGCACAACATCAGAGAAGACTCCGTCTCGGGGCTGAAAGAGGGCATGGAGGCGAATTGAATTGCCCAGAACATTAATGAATGAGAACCCTAAGTTATCCAGGAACGGAGAACAGTTATTGCTTCTGGTGTCTCAACTTTAGCCCTCACATGGCGAGTGTCAGGCAGAGTTGAAAACCCCCAGAATGGATTGTGGACGCAGACCGTGCAGCGAAAGTTTGAACTGCTGGCGTTTGCGCATTCCAACCACTGCCTTGTTCCAGAGAGAAGAGCAGGTTGGTGCTGTGGCTCAATCTGGTCCCGTAGCATTGATGAAGTCCCAAGAGTCTCTAAGCAACTAAGCATCCAATTCATGGTTATTACTCTGCTAGCAAACGTGAATGGGGGTAATTGCCATGGCCAATAGCTGGGATCTCGGCACGCTCATCAATGCGTCCTCTTCGGGTACACCAAACTCGTCCAAGATGCAGGAGCTCCATGGCTTCGGAGTCATGATCTTGTTACTGTGACTACACATGCCGATGAAGAAAGGGATACAATACGGGTGTTGACGGCACTGCACAGCACATGGGATGGCTTTCGGCCGCAGAGCGCGGCCTGACTTGTATCGATCGAGCCCGCTGCGATTGCGCCACGTCAGCGGGTGGGCTTCCACTCGTCTCTGTTGATGATGAAGGTGAGGTGGGCGGCAGCGCATGTTTCTCCCACGTGAGCTTCCCACCATTCCCGTCGCGGCGTGGGCCCCGTCGGTCGATCTCGGGTGAGTATGTGGGCCGTCGATCACGACGTTAGGACGATCCCGTCCGTCCGCGACGCGATGGGGGAGGGAAGCAGAGGTCTCTTTTCGCGGCCCACATGGCCTTTTTGATTCCCACCCTCTAATTGTGTTGGATAGTGTGATGGCTCCTCTCGAACCGCTATCTCTCTCTCTCTCTCTCTCTCTCTGGAGCTTCCCATGGTCACAGGGCAAAACCCAATCAAAGAGCTTGACAGTCTACCATCGTGTTCTAGCTCTTACAAGTTGCATTCAACTTGCAGTATGCAGCATATCACGCCATTGATGGGCTAAGCGTCAACAAATGAATTCAAAGTCAAAGCGTGCACTTTTCTTCCCTTGAGATTTATAGTACAATGTGATTGAAAGCCATGGAAACAGTTTTCAGGGGTAGATATGCATATCATGAGGTAATGTCGCATTAAGTAGCCCTGCCTTCTTAGGAACAATACCAAATCCTTTACTTGAAGCTTGAGGAGAAGCTGAAGAAGTAAATAGCTGCTGTCTTCTTGTTGACAATATTATTTTTTGCTGCAACTAACAACTGATGTAGTGTTCTGCTGGTTTTGAGTCTTATTATATATCTTCCGATAAATTTATGAGAAATCATGTTCTAGTTGTTCAATGAAAGTATTGATTTAGCCATATCATTCTGCATGATTGAGACAAATAGGCGAGAATAAGTACATTCTGTCTGCTGCTGAGAGGATCAAGAGCAGCCTATCTTGATCAAAATTAATGCATGTCAGCTGCTTGTTCTAATGTCATCATATTGTTGATAAAGAGTCTTGTGTTCCATCAAACACCAAGGTTAACACCTGCACATCTTTCTTTATCATGCACTACAACTTGTTCTATGGAAATGTCGATATCCCATTACAATGTCACTGCTTGAATGAATCTTTAAAGACTATAGATAGTGTCATCAGCAACATAAGAAAAAAAAAACAGTGATAATGATAGTGAACAAAGGGACATTGTAGCTTATATTGTAGCTTTGTCATACATCCAATTCCCTTTCACCACTTGCACAAAATTATTGTGATGAGACCCTTAGAGAGCACCAATTTGCTCTGATCTCTTAGTCAGAGTGACCAACACTGAAGCCTATGATATTGGCGCTAATAGAAGCATTACTAGCAGTAATGCACTACAACTAAGGAACAGTTGTAAACACCCTGAATCTTAGTTGCTTAGATCCTTGGGTCTAAAACTTAATTATATTAGGATTGATAATCCACACAATCAAAAATAGCAACAAATGATCACAGAGTGAAGAAAACAGAGAATTTGATGTCTTATGTCTAGGAGCAAATATGAAGATAATGCACTATATCAAAAGATTAGAAGTACTATAGGATTATCACACATAACCATATAATCATCAGTACCATCGAAAGACGTCTTGAATTTTTCTGAATTTGATTTATCTCATGAATACTTCAATCCCTTCTTATAATTGCTTCACTACAAGTCCTGTTTTTGAACTTGAGAGATCAAACATCCCTTTGTTCTTGAGGCAACAAATGTACTTCCTTTGCCTTTTAATTGCTTGAAGTCTTTACATTCTTTGGTAAACAATGTTCTATGTGGAAGACTAACTGGTTCTTTTCAATCACCATTTTTCTCTCTAGATCGCTCGATAGAATTTGTTGATGCTTAGAAGGCTATGAAGGTTCTTAATGCAACTCAAGAACAGGAGATACCTGTGCCAGTTATGTCATGTAAGCATCCATGGTCATAGAGCAAAATCCAAGCAATTAGCTCTAGCCACAAGTTACATCCAACTTGCATCATGCAAATTTGAAGAGGTTCCAATTTGGATGCTTCCTTCTCGTAAAAGCAATCTCATGTTGTCAACTTGCCTTATATTTGTCTTAGGTAATGTTGCTTATATTGGTGTAGCACAACTGGGCGATATACACAGTTCTATACATGTTTTTTTCCTTTCCTTGTCGATATATTCAAAAGCTTAAGCCGATAGATAATTCACAATTTTATTGCCTAACAATGTCTTTCATGTGTTGCGGAGTGACACAATGGATCAAGCCTAACATGCACAACTTGAATTAAATGGAGATAAAACTCAAACACATTGCATTGAACAGCTCTAAGACACTGAAGACTTGATCAGCAAGAAGCATTTAAGCTGGTTCCCTGATCCTGCTACATGAGTTCTGTGATATGGCCTCAATTGTTTGCCCCAAGCACATCAGTGAAACACAACAGGTGCAGTGTGGAGATTATGCAAGCATCATTGTCGTGCAAGTCACCTTCTTCTGTGTTCATGGTTGAGACGTATAGACCAAACGAAGGCAAGAAAACTAGAGGAGATACTGCTGTGTCTGCTGCTGGGGGGTCGAGTCAGTGACCCATCTTGATCATAACCAAAGCATGTGATCTGCTTGCTCTGATGCTCTTCTTTTCCTTAATGCATTTGATGTTCCACTCACCATGAATGTCAGTATCATCTCCTCTCTGATCATCTTTTCGATCGAGATGTATAACCGATAAATTAACTAATCCAAAAGATCTCAACTGCAAAGTTTGATCATAATGATAGTACAATTAATGACACTACAGCTGATTTCTATGGACAGCATGTGAAAGAACCTTCAAATGCAAAGTATCATCATTTGCTGTTAGATCATCATAGATTTCTTAGCCAATTAAAGTGAGAATAAAGGGAAGTTCCTAAGCTTGACATGTCTTCCATTCTTTCTAGGAGTTGCTTATCCAGGAGTCCTGTTTTGAGACTAAAAGATCTGGCAGCATTTGTTCTTGCAAAAACAACTGTACTTTCTTCAATTCCTAGTTTTCCATCAGTGTCAGTTCTTTTTTTTTCTTTGAGGTATTTCCTTGACTGAGAAAGCATCATATTAGCAAGTAAAGATTCAAGACAGTTGAGACTTCTTTGGGCAATGCAGGTTGAGAATCTAGTCCACAATCTCTGAAACAAAAATGACATGTCTGCAAGCAGAAGAATGTTGATAATTATTTGAAAGAAAGAAGGAACAAAGATTACTGATAATTTAACTCCCACATCCAAAAAAGCAGATGAAGTTGTGTTAAAGAGGTGCTTGCAGCTTTGATTCTCTTCTCACCAATCATGTAACTTCATGTCTTGGTGCCATATTTGCCTAGAGAAGAGAAGTCAATCAAGTAGTTAGCTTCTTTTTTCAGATGTGGGAAGGGCTTGATGACTTTAGATTAGATTGCTAAGCCTTTCCCCATGGCACTGCAGAGTTGTAGTGAAAGACACAGAATATTTCATCAAAAAGAAAGACATTGAGACTTTTTCTCTGATCAAGACATGATACACAATGTCTGCCATAGCAAATAGGACTCTCAAACTCTCCACAACCAGGTATGCAACTGCTGTTTGTATAGGTGAATGGATGCATTGCTTGTGCATACATCTCTTGTTGTAAATGTATGTGTGTTTATATGTACCAATGCATATGCCATGTTGCTTAGTTTGAATCATAATCATATATATGCATACATGTAGACTTGCTTTTTTTTTCATATTCTTATGTGTATGAAAAAGCTTTTGTTTATATATGCATGTATGTAGTTTGTGATATAATCATCATAATTCATTTTAAAATATTTCTGATTATTTTCATGTTGCTACTACAAAAGCCAAGTACAATTTAATATACAGAAGTTAAAGAATTATGGGACTCAGATGCTTCATTTACTTTCCCACATTAATCTGCAGGCACTGGTGGCATCACAGAATGTGTGTTTGGCAGGTATAGTGAGAAGAAGTCCAATTGATGCAGTTTGGTTTGAGAAGTTCCACATCTAATGACATGGCTTTGGCATGAGCATGAGAAGGTTGAGACTTTGAGTAAGCAGATTAAAGACCTAAGCATGTACTATCCATTATAATATACACATTAATCAACCTCATATGAATCATCTATCTGTATGATTCATTGCAGCAACACATTTGAATCTCCTCAAGTGAATTAAGAACATATGAAGAAAAGCATGTTGCCAGATCAAGAAAAAAACCATATTACACAAGGATAGAACTCAAGAAAAATCTTGTTTGGTCATGAATCTTAACAAATTGGTATTGTTTTTATGACACTGCTCAGGTTGCTTTTGCTGTGTACAATTTAACTGTAAGTTTTCAGCTGACTATGGTGTTTTGATCCATCCTTCATGTCAACCATCAGTAGAGCAATTCTTCAGTTCATTGCCTTGTTGGTGTCCTGAGAAGGATCCAACCAATGAGGTGATAAGAAAAGTTGGCGTGGGTTCTGAACATGAGGACAGTATCTCTCCTAATGTAATCCTCAGATAAGGTGAGAATCTAATACACATCACCCCATTGGATGCCTGAAATCTAACTTGCCCCACCCACAGCTGCTTCCTCAACATTCTCATCCCACACAGACTCACCTTCTCCCCAACACAAGCCTCATCTCCTCGTCTTCCCTGAGCTCCTCCCACAGCAGCATCCATCCATGGCAACCATAGCAACCATGGCCATGCTCAACGCGAAATGCCCTGCTCCAAACCATCTTCCCTCCTCAAAGTCAGCACCAACGAAGCCAGTCTCGCTCCTCTCACTCCAAAACCTTCCCAAGAGAGTCCATCTTTCCAAACCAATGAACACCAACAGCCCTCCTTCCTTGAGCGCGGCCGCCATCGCCGGGGCCTTCTTCGCCAGCCTAAGCAGCTCCGACGCGGCCTTTGCGGCTCAGCAGATCGCCGACATCGCCGAAGGCGACAACCGCGGCCTCGCGCTCCTCATTCCCCTCGTCCCAGCCGTCCTCTGGGTGCTGTACAACATCCTCCAACCGGCGCTCAACCAGCTCAACAGGATGCGGAGCGAGAAGGCGGTGGTCGTCGGGCTCGGCCTCGGTGTCGGTGGCGGGCTGGTAGCTGCGGGGCTGGCGTCAGCGCCGATCGCATCGGCGGGGGAGCTGATGGCGGTAGCCGACGCCTCCTCCTCGGGCGACAGCAGGGGGTTGCTACTGCTGTTTGTTGTGGCTCCGGCCATTCTTTGGGTCCTCTACAACATTCTGCAGCCTGCGCTGAACCAGATCAACAAGATGAGGTCTGGGTGATGGTCGGCTGCTTGAACCGAAAGGCTTCAATCTAATAGCATCTCTTCGATATGTATGCAGAATAGTTTGTGCCATATTTACGACTCTGGTCTACGTTGACGATAGACATCGTTTTCTATCTGTTCATTTCTGGCATTTACTGTGGTCAATATTGGTCCTGTTTAGGGAAGAGGCCAAGAACCAAATCTAAACCATTGGATCACGATCCGACGGTCAAAATTATTTCTATTAGGTCTAAAACATTTTTTCTTTTCAGATTCATCATTAATTCGCCATATATTTTGTTCTAATTCAACATTTTATTTTGCTTTAATTTACACATTTAATTAAAGCATTACTTTAGATCATGATTTGTAACATCGAGTAGTACATATCGATCAGATAAAAAATCGATACGGGCAATACATTAATACATCTTAGTGTATCGTATGTCAATACGTTCCATATAACTCAGTAGATACTTTGCATACATTCATGCGGGCATAGATAATTTTCTTCTTTAATTATTGAGCAACTTTGCATGTTGTTTTCATTTGTCTATTTTCTTTTAAATTACCAATGACATTTGGAAAACTATTCAAGTCTGTTGCTAAGAAGGTGCAACAATTCATCTACCTGATTCCATCAATGAGTTGACCAACAAGCTTTGTTGGTAATGCTTCCAAGGATGTGCAATAATTGAGATACCAAATGGTCCATCACTGCTTGCCCAACAATGATAGATTGCATTGTGATGATCACACCACTAAACATGATTGCATTGACTGTTTCAGGTGTTGTCCTGTGCATGTTGATGCTTAGGTTTAAAATGGCAATGCATTGCTCTTAGATGCATGAAATTTGTTTTAAAAATCTAGACAATTTTCTTGTATTTGAATAAAAAAATTAAAGAGGCTGATTCCCCCCCAAAAAACAAAAAAAATCCTACTTTTTCTCTAAGAGGTGCTTCTTTCATATACCCTTATAATATCTTAAATATTCTCCTAATAAGATAATCAGACATTATCCTATGAATCAGTCTAATTTTTTAGTTATAATATTCTTAAATAAACTTATATAGTTTTGATGGAGACATCAAAAATATTATAATTGGTATAGAAATTTCTTGTTTGATTATTCTTATTCCTAGTTCAATAAGAATATATTTAAAATTTTATTTTTGTATATGAGTTAGTTCTATTAGATTATGCGTCTCGTTTACGATATATTTGAATAGACTTATAATATTTTGATAAAGATACCAAAGATATTATAATTTTATTAAATAATATTATAAATCTTATACATGAGAGATTGAATCAATACATAGTGATAATTGCTCCATATGAATCTTGTTAGTCAGACATTTTAAAGATTATGGTAAATAAAAAGTGACTTTAAGAAATATGAAAAGGGACATCACTTATGAAAGCCCCCAAAACAAACGTCATTAATCGGCCTAAACAAAAGTCTAATCTCATTTCCTTCATTGTTATTTATGAGTGTAAGCAAACAATGGTGGGAGTTGTTTTCCAACTTTTGTTGCACTAAGCAAACTTTCATTTTATCTTTTTCTTTTTTCCTTCTCACTTATTGGACTTATGATCCAACTTGTGTGGGATGTTAGAGATGGTTCTAAATTTTTGGGGAACCAAATGAAATGGTCTCCAATGGGTGTCATGATTGGCAACATGTTGCCTTCTTCTCACCCATTCTCTAACAGCACTTGTGCTAACACAAAGTAATTTCTTAAATAAAAAAAAAAAACACATAGTAGTTTCTTTCATAATTTACTAATAATGCTAACACAAAGTAATTTCTTAAATAAAAAATAAAAATAAAAATAAAAAACACATAGTAGTTTCTTTTTTAAATTTACTAATAGATATGATTCATTATTTTCAAACAAGATAGATCGTAATTAGTTACCTATCTGAGGAGAAACTTAGTTGAGGTAGGCTTCTCATATTTCTATAAAATAGATGTTGTAACTTGTTTGTCTATTTATTTTCTATCAGGCTTCTCATATTTCTATAAAATAGATACGATATTATATTTCTATAAAATAGGTGTCGAAAGTGTATCAAAAGAGTCCTTTATATAGTTTTTATTTTTTTACAAAGAATAAGTGATAAAAATGAGATTCAAGCTCAATTAAAATATTTATCAGAATTTTTTTAGAATTATCAGGGGAAATATTTTCATACCCTAACAAAATTATGCTAAGTTAAATATCATGATTGAAATAAGATATTCCTCGTAAGTTAGAATTGGCTCACGTTAAAAATGATATATGTATCTTTATATAATATTTTTTTAATATGTCAGCTAGCATAGTTGATAAAGATTTTAATAGTATATGAAAAGATTTTGGATTTGAATCTCATCTTTATCCCTTACCTTTTGATTGATTGATTTATATATATATATTCTAATTTTTGTTTTTAGTGATCTCTCAAAAGGTGTCCCAATTTTCATTTTTTCAAAAAGGTGCTCTTATTTCAAATAATATCATAAAATATCTTTCACCAACCTCAATTATATTTTAGTCACCATAATAAAAATGCTATAAAATCTATTTGAGAATACTATAAATAATACAAATTAACTTGCAACCTTAATGAAACCAAACTTCAAGTCTAAAAATTTAATATTATAATGATTTATGAGTAATGGCAACCAAAGAATGTCACTTATATTATTTTAAGCCATTAAGTGAGTCAAATTGAATTAAAATATACTAGAAATCATTTGATGTATCTGAGACTCATATTGATATTTATAATAGTTGAGAACATTACTCAAATAAGGATTAAAAATTGATCAGTTCTAATATTTTAACCATCACAATAAAAATACTGTAATACCCACTATAAATGATCCAAATAAACTCATAATATCAATCAAACCAACTACAAACCTAAAAATATAGTATCTTGATCCTCGCATTGATAACCAAAGAAACTTAATATGATCCAAAGAAAATAAATATGATATTACTTATATTATTTTTTAATAATTTTATAGTGTTCAATATCTCAATAAAAATACTATAATGTTATTAGAAAACACTATAAATTAACTAAATGAAAATATCATAACAGTACAAAATAGGTGAAAAAAATAGAAATGGAATTGGTGAGGGATATTTTGAGCATTATTCAGAACAAGCGTACCATTTGGAAATAAAATAAAATAAAAATATCTTTGTAAAAAAAATAAAAAAGAGATATTTTCTTCTAAAAAATAATTTTTTATTTCTAATATAGACGAAACGGTTAATAAAACTACCCACTGTCCTTCCGCCTCCAATCGTAGCCACCACCTCCTCTCCTGCCGTGTACGGTGCGGTCTTCAGGGAATCCCAGTCCGAAAAAATCCTCTTTTTTTGCGTCGCTTGCGAGGAGTTTGGACTGGAAGATACGTCTCGAATGTTTCTTCTTCTTCTTCTTCTTCTTCTTGTGCGTTAGGGTCTGGATTTGGTGCTTCTGGTGTGGTTCGATAGGTTGGTTCCGGTGCTGCTGCGGAATCGGGACGATGGAGCCTCCGAAAGGGTTCTGGGCGACTCTTTGGAGTTTCCTTTGCTTCCTGCCCTTCTTCCTTGGGTTGTTGCTTCTGGGCATCGTGAAAGGTGAGTTATTGCTTCTTGTTCATTTTGCTCTCCCCCTTCCTCTTTACCTCCATCAAGGTCGGGTCTTGCCTCTTCGGTAGGTTCCTATTTCCTTGTTCTTCCTGGATTCCTTTTACACGATCTTTTCGGCTTTGTTGCGCTTCTTGCTCTTCTTTTTTTGGTTTTTGTTGCTTCTGGCCATTTCGAAAGGTAAGTTCTTTTGTTCTGTTGGTTCTCTGTTCACTTGTTCTTCCCAGATTCTTTTTTCCTTGCTTGTGAGCATCATTAGATCCTTTTATTTCATTTTTCTTTTGTTCTCTTGGTTCATATTTGATTGTTCTTTCTGGATTACAGTTTCCCGTTCTTTCTTGGTTTGTTGCTTCTCAGACACTGCGTTAGCGGAAGCCTCAGACATGGGTTGCCCCTTTTTGGCTCAAAATATTAGCACAATTGGATATTATCACCTAAATTACTAACAGGTCATATAATAATATATGGAAAATGTAGCCAAGGAGGAGAGGTTATTAGTAAAAGGAGGATTGACTGTGTCATTTTGATGTTTAGCAATGATCTTACATCGGATTGACGCAGGTAGGTGATCAGCTGAGACCGTTTTCAGATTGGATTAGCTTGCTTCTAGTTCACCATGTTTCAGCAAAATGAAGTACTTTGAGATATACTCTCGTATTCTAGTTGTGTCATCACCTCTTAGATAAGTATTGTTAATTTATTCATGTGGTCAATTTATATGTTAGATTCTAAGACATAATATTAAGAAACTTAAATCTACATTAACTTAGTATATTAAGGTGATAATCTATTTTCATCAACAACTCTTTTTCAGGTGCTCTGCTCTGCCCATTTGTTTGCTTTATCGTGACATTAGGAAATTCTGCAATCATATTGGGTCTCTGGCCGGCACATGCAGTTTGGACATATTACTGCATAGCAAGGTAAACATTTGTATCCAATTTATACATATGCAAATAATTTTTTCTGCTCATTATAAGTGTATAACATATTAATCATTTTCATTGATTTCTTAAAAGGCAGAACCAAACAACTTGGGCCTGTTCTGAAGCTTATTCTTGCTGTTGGTGTATCTATCATCTTAGTTTTGTGGCCACTAGCTGGTATATTTGGAAGCATCCTTGTAGGAGCAGGCTATGGTTTTTTAGCTCCCATCATGGCTACTTTTGACGCTGTTGGAGGAGGAAAGGCAAACAATCTCATACACTGCTTCTTGGTATATCTGATTTATTTTTTGTTATTAATTATTTTTCACTCTTTTAAGATGAGTTCTGTTCTCATATTTACAAAAATTAATCTGTGATCCCCAAATAAATACAGGATGGAACTTGGAGCACAATCAAAGGAAGTTTTACAGTGGTCAGAGACTTCAAAGATGTTTGCTTTCATTCCTATTTCTCGATCATGGATGATCTACGCCTCCATGATCCTCCAAACGAAGGGCCCTATGAGATTAGGTCAGCTACTGTCTTCATTTATTTTGTACTATCTTGTCTATAGTTTATCTGAAAACTCTTTTAAAAGCAATACATATATTTTAAATACCTTTAATCCTAGCTTCAACTTGGTGATTGCTGGAAAAAGTAAAGATTTGTCCCTTTGGTTTGGTTTGACTTTCATATCTCATGGTTGATATGTAGTTATATCATATTGAATTTTTTATTATTTGAAATAGCTCATTCTTATGCTAAGATGATAACTTTTTGAATTGCTTATGTCCATATTTGATACTGAAATGTTTTCTTTGAACTTAAACAACCTTGGTTGGACTTGGTTGAATATATCTGGTTATTGGACTTCATCAGTTTTGTGTTTTTCAACCTAAACCATGTGTTTATACTAGAAATTTTGTAAATTCAATTATAGTGCATGAGACCCTTTGTTTTTGGTTTATAACATGGTTTGTAAGAGTGTCGAATCATATTTATCTTGTCAATCCAGATCAAGGATGCTTTGGTCTTGATCCTGATTCTGTCAACAAATTGGGAGCGTCACTGTAAATTTGCTGAAGATTGGCTATGAATTAGTTGGAGAAATCATTGGTTGATCTCAACAAGATACAACATGCGCTTGCATGTGTAGATGAAGAAGATGAGAAAAATATGAGAATGGGAGGAACAACATGAGGGAAGGGGTGTGTATAAAGACAAAAAACTTGCAATGGCCACTAGCTGTGCTGCTCTTCAGCTGCTGTTGCTTCTTCAGTGTTGCTTGTAGGATGATGAGGGAATGGTAACATGTGCATTTGCAAGGGAAGGATGCTAGAAGAGGGGAAGGAGAAAGAGAGTGTACGTGGCAGCTTATACATTCTTGATCTTACACTCTATGCTGATGTTTTTAACTTGTGTAAGTTATTCGAAGTAGTCAAAACCATGTGTCATATGGCCTAATTTGGATCTTTATACTTCAATATAGGGAAGGCCCAGTGGAGAAATTTCTGTTGTAAAGATGTGCTTCTCAACTTTCCATTTGGAATGATAGCTCATTCTACTTAATCCAGAGACTCTCTCAGCGACAAATATTTTTTCGTTTCCAAAAAAAAAGTATATTACTAAATCAAACACATACAACCAACTCCTCTCCTATTAGAGGCAATCAAAACCTCAGGACAGACATTCCAAAAACTGTCACTTTGGTTAGCCACTAATATTTAGAACAGAAATCAAGTTTTGTGGTTTTTTGCCTGTGAGAAGGTATGTGCTCTAGAAAAACGAGAGGTTCTAGTTTGCTGGTTCAAGAATAAATTCATAAATTAACATAACATGATTAGCAGTGAGGATGATTACAACCAGATTATCTGAAAATCAAATTTAGCAAATAAATTAATTGATTAAAAATGTCATTTCTCCCTCTCTCTGTATGAGCATGTACTATTGATTAAAAATGTCATTTCTCCCTCTCTCTCTATGAGCATGTGTTTATGTGCAGATGAGCATGTACCCACATGCATGTGCCAAACCATAGCTTGACGAATAAATCCAAAGGTATTATAAATTGCATTTCTTGGGGACCAAGGTTCCAATTAAGAGAATAGCCTTTGTCAAGAGAAATAAGGCTGTCTTTATTTGCTCATTTTGTATTGATAAGAGTTGTGAAGTTGATATCACTAGATCATCCTTTTTTATTTAGTAAAAGATACATTCCATAAGATCTAAAAGGTTTTCTGGTGGATGGAAATTGGATAGACATTTATATTACAGTCTAAGATAATGCAACTTGAAACCACAACAACCTTGAGGGAAAGCCAACAAAACAAGACATTCAGTGG
Source organism: Musa itinerans (assembly GCA_001649415.1). Classification (NCBI taxonomy): domain Eukaryota; kingdom Viridiplantae; phylum Streptophyta; class Magnoliopsida; order Zingiberales; family Musaceae; genus Musa; species Musa itinerans. Next base: position 115,479 of record LVTN01000623.1, on the reverse strand, counting down.
AATATTGATCTCAGAGGCCTAAAGGTTAAATTATAGGACACATCACAAAACACGATTCGATGGTTTTACACATTGAAAATGAACTAAGTCTTCTTTGAATTTGTCCATGATACTCTATATGTTCAAAAGTCAAAACAATGATGTGAAGCCAAAGAACTGTGTATAAATGCCTTTCCTCTTATGATCTAGACTTGTGTAACTCATGTCGCAACATGTCTTGTTTAATGTGTAGCTTCTTGCTCTATCTTCTGTTGGAAGTACTTCTATGTTTTTTGTAATTATCAGTCTAGTAAAAGGCTTGACTTGTAGCATGATAGCTACTTTTCTATGTCACACAGGAAAAACTATGATAGTAGGTAATTTTTTTATCAAAAGATTTTTAGCATCATATCATTTTTTTCATACTATTGTTGTTGCACATCGCCTTTTGATCTATTACAATGTGGTTCTCTTAATTTAATTTGAACTGATGGTAAGACTACTGAGAATCTACATTAATATCTGCCAGATTGCGTGATATTCCGGGTGCCTGTATGATTGGTCTGCTTGGAATTATGGTTGACATGCCAATTATCACATTAATTGCTATTTGCAAGAGCCCATGTATGCTTTTTAAAGGATGGAATCGTTTATTTCATGATCTTATAGGCCGAGAGGGCCCATTTTTGGAGACTGCATGTGTGCCGTTTGCAGGTCTCGCCATTCTTCTCTGGCCATTAGCAGTCGCTTCGGCGGTTGCTGCTTCCATAATATCAAGTTTCTTTTTAGGTGCATATGCAGCTGTTATCACATACCAGGTCTGAGTTGGTTTCATTGGCAGATAAGATTTTGGAGAAAGTTCTGTTGCATGATTTTAGCTACTGCATGACATGAATCATCAGTAATCATCAATATCTAACCAGAATTTCCTTCTCTCTTGACTGTGCAAGTATCAAGTTTGTCTCACACATTAAATGTGTTCCATGAACTTCTCTTGGATTTCTTAGGAGACGTCAGTCAAGATGGGGATAGCCTACATCATCTCTTCCTTGTCTATGTTTGATGAATATAGTAACGATGAACTTGGCATGCGACAAGGGTCATGCTTTCCCAGGTAGTATGATCTTCCATTACTTGAGTTAAGCATTGTATTAAAATGCTAAACTTATTGTTTAATTCAAATTTTCTAGGCATCGGTATCGAAAGAACGAATCACTGCATGCTAGCTCTTTCACCAGGCCTGCCTCTTTTCAACGAGGAAGTCAAGATGGAAAGAACCCTCCTTCACGTGCTACCTCATTCAAGAATGGCATTCTTGAATTGAAACCATTGAAGGTAACAAGTTCTTATGTTATGTCCAGATATTAGCTAATGATATGGGGTATAAGAGAAAGGTTTACTGCTTGGGCTACATGTCTGGGAAATCTGGTTGGTGATGAAAGCAGAGTGATTAGTAAAATTAACTTTTTCAAACAGCTAACTGAAGTGTTTACTACTCTGCACTATTATGACTGATAAAATGCCATTATCTTTCAAAATACAGTGAAAGGTATAACCTGACCTTCTCTTTCATTATCTTATTTGTAACTTTGATATGAATATCTTTCCTTTTTCCTTACACCTTTCTCTTCTTTGAGGCTCCTTTGAGGTCTAGAAAACTTTTGAAGGGAGTTTTCTGCATGAACTAGTTGCACACATTGTTCTTGCCTAAACTTGCCTTCAGTTTAATAGTAAGCATGTCTGCAGGGTTAACATCAGATTAAGAGCCTGTCATAACCTTTTCTTTTAATCGTGATGTATAAACAAATATCATGATTGTCGAGACAATATGGCTTCTTGGTATTGTTGTATAAACAAATTTCATATGGTTCAGTAATCAGCCACTCATTTGAGGTTTCCATTATCTAGGTTAGAGGTCTAAAATTTATTTGGTCTATTATTCTCTATGCTGCCCTGATATGATTAGCTGATTTCGGTTTCCAAATTGTAATTGATTGGTAATTGAACTTTGAAATTGGTGAGAGCTGAATGACTATATTTCTTGTGTAGTTATTAGATCACCTATTCTCGGAGTGTAAGCACCATGGTGAGACATTGGTTGCTCAGGGTGTCATACAATATGAAGACATCAAAGAGTCTCAGTTCAGTAAGGGTGGCAGAAGCAGGATCATAAACATTGGTTTGCCGGCATATTCCATACTTCAGGCACTCCTGTTTTCTGCAAAGGCCAACTCTGATGGTTTAGTCTTAAGTAAGTAAATAAAAGGTATCAAATCTCTTTCAATTATCAACCAATAAATAGAAGCTTATTTGATTGTTGAATCGAAGTATTTGATGAGTTAGATGATCGGCATTATAACAGGTGACAACACTGAGATCACGACAGAAAACCGACCCAAGGATAAAATCTTTGGTTGGTTCTTTGATCCTCTGATGATCCTGAAAGAGCAGATTAAAGCCCAAGATTTCTCAGAAGAGGAAGAGCAGTATTTGTCCAAATTGGTGCTGCTACTTGGTGATTTCAGGAGGATCAATAACCTTGACAACCAATCACCACCTCTGGATCAACGAAAACGAGCTGAGATAAATGCGTTTGCTCGCAGGTAACTCGACTGATCTTTAAAATAAATTTAATAGTAAAAATATATAAATCATGACATTGATAAAAAAAATGTAAAAAAAGAACTCCTTTTCTATGTTGCTTCTTGTGCTAGGTTGCAAGGCATCACCAAATCACTCTCGAGGTACCCAACGGCCAGACGACGTTTCGATGATCTCGTACAATCTCTCTCGGAGGATCTTGAGATGAAGTTAGGGAGCACTCAATCTGCCAATAAAGCTCAAATGCAATATGTAAGAAGTGGCATTGTCCAAATTTTCAGCCAGAGGTCATTTAGGATGAGTAAAATCACAAAGAGTAGTGGCAGAAGCACAATTGGTTAATAATGTTCTCTAGTTGTATAATTAATGTTTTTGAAGTATTTATAAGTTTAGCCAATGTCATTTGATTGCTTCAACATTTTAAGATATACCTGTATTGTCACAAACACATTGTTACCAGGCACACCAGTGCCTTCATATTTGCTTTAAAATGTGTAATAGCCATTGGCTTTCCTAATATTTAAGCTGAAGCTGGAATGTGAGGATGCCTGTTGTTCCTATATTGTATATAGATGAATGTCATAAGATGTCTTGATTTGAGTGATCCATTGAGTTTTCCTTTTATATACAATATCTGGAATTTGAGAACACCTAATGATATTATCTTCGGCAGAGTTCACCAAAGGTAAAAGATCTATAAAACTGATCACAAAGAGTCCATTGTATTTACTATTATTATTAGATTAATTATCGGCATTGATAGCAATGCTCAAGATCTCACGAGGTAACTAGAAGTCTACTAAACAGCAAATTCCATGAACACATGATACTGAAAGTTGTATATCCACAAAACCTTGCAAAGAAACATTGAGCTCATACTGTTAGTTTGCTACAGTCGGATTTCAAAAACACCAAAATTGGACAACAAAAATCTGCAGAATCAATCATTTCTAATCATGAAACCATGAAGCACCAGGCAAAATTGTTGGAAGCAGCAATCTTCATGGACAGCCAGTGCCTGTCAAAGAGGGATGAAAAAGGTTTGACCACAATGGCTGGACAAGATTTGTCGATGATCCTGTGTCACCTCCCAATTTAAGCTTTAGAAGTCCACAAAATCACATGAAAAGCTGCAAACTAGCTCGCGGTCAATCAGATTCCGGCTGAGTTTCTGGTACGACATCTACAGGTTGGCTCTCAGAGTCTTCAGCTTGTGATTGAGAAGCAAGAAACTTGGCCTTTTTGTAGCTGCTCGAAGATCTTAGTATTGTACCCAGTGGCATGCCCTTTCTGGACACACTCAATGATCTGATAAAGATGGAAAAGAGAATGAATAAAACGGATTCAGTGCTAGCAATTAACAATGGAGCAAAGTAGTTATTTATCTGGAGCTATTCCATCATGAACTCATTCAGAAAATAAAGTAATTTAATATAGAACATAACTGTGAAACAGATCACCAGAAAACAGGGAAAGTACAGATGGGTTGTAGAAGCAAAGGAAATTTGCTTTAGAACTGTGAAAAGGTCCATTTTCTGGAGTTTTATATCCCTGCCACATGTCCTTGTGTTTCTAGATGGATACAGATGCTGAGGTTCTAAAGGCTTGTTGGTCTAGTCCCTTGGGAGGATTTTGATCAAAAAAACAGAACTCTAAGCCTCTGCCACTGTCCAGCTACTCTGGAGGGCTGGCTGTATGTCATAGAAATGAAAGAAACCACCATCTTTTCATTGTGAAGTAAAAGTACCAAGCATTTTAGCTGTCATGGATAGTCAATGTTCCACAATCTATAAGCGAGTAGAAGTGGAAGAATTCTATGATCCACAAGATCATCTTTTATCTGAGTCACTCTTTATCATAGAAGCTAAGTAGTGCCAAGACGAGCAACTAATGTGAGTCTTCAATTTTAATCAGAAGCAGAATATTTATAATAACAAAATCTCATACTACGCTTCTTTTCAATTTTACAGATCATCAAATGATGAGGCTATGCCAAATTACTTAATAGGAACTGGACCCATACAGCTCCTGGCCCAAACTGGTATGGGTCGGAGCCATATTGGAATATTATGTGTAGCTATGTTGGTACATACCGTGATACTTCCAAGGGAGGGAGAGGAGGGGGAAAGAAGAAAGAGAAGGAATAAGAGAAAGAAGATGGAAGGGGAAAAAGGAGATGAAGTGGAGGCAGTGGAGGAAGCGGGGAAGATGTACCGCACCATGCAGCAGGCAGTAGGTGCATGGGTGGCAACAGGCGACGGGCACGCGAGTGTTGGTGGTGGAAAGAAATGCTTGTGAGAAGCCACGACTCAAAACGCTTGCGATGGGCATGTGAGCGTTGGTGATCGAAAGCAACCACTACAGTAAGTGGTTACCAGTAGGGGCTGGTTTGGGCTATATTATATAAAAATCCATAGTGAACCGAACTATCCGGTTTGGGCTACTCCTTGAACCGGTCAACAGTCAGGATCAGTAACTTGTAACCGAACCATGCTAATCAAGTCAGTTTTGCAATCCTTGATCCCAACCACAACATACCATGGTGATTTCTTACAGTCTCCAATTTCCTAGGTGCCTTCAAGAATTAGAAGGCAACAAAAATTTGACATTCTATAATTCTTATTGCATAATTGGCACAAGTGCATCTAACTACATATATAACAGTCCATGGATATGCTATAACAATAGCAGTTCTCAATAAAATTTCTCATAGGTGTACGCTACTGTTAATTGCTGGCTACATCAGAATTCTAATCATAGCAGGTGCAAGAATGTTCCAAAGGGATTGTAAGAATATTAAACCAGATACCATCAACAACTTTCCAGAGAGAGACTAATAAACTCAGACAACTAGAGAGTCTGGTGTTGTACAGTGGAGCAAAGACAACCAAAGGTAGATAGGCAAGGATGTAATTCACCAATCGGTCCCAGCTTTCCATCATGTGGAGCCTATAACATCTTAGCCATGAGGATGGTTGGATCAGCTCTTTTAACACTGGAGAGTCAAGATATGCTTGGGTATTCTGGGAATAAGAAATCACAATTGGCATGAAACCAGAGCACATATGTGATGTATATCGGGTAGTAGATGATAATATGTACAAACTAGCATGAGCCTATACATATGTACAAGGATTTATCTATGAGTTGTCCTTTCCATTGCCTTCTGCCTTAGATGATTTTAAGAAAAAGATGGTCCACACCAACCTATAAGACTAACTGTATCCATTCATCTACAGTGGGAACATAAAAACATATGACCACACAAGCAATTAAACTGGTACAACTTAAACCAATAATACCAACCTTCGATTATAAATGCCACTGGAAGGCAAAGAACATGGAATCACATATTTTAGTATTAGATTTCTTGATTAACTTACTGTGACAAAGTGATGTCTCCATCAGATCCCTCATCTTTATGACCATATGCTGCAGATTTAGGTCCTGTTACAGAAATTGATGGCACAGTTATTAGCTCATAGAAGATCATTTTGAATAACTTACGAGAAAAATTTCTTGCATAAAGACTTTAACCAGTGAACTTTTGTACAAAACAGGCAAAAGTATAACAAGCTTCAGCTGCTTCAGAAGGAAACCATCAGCAAAAAGAAATTTGAACCGATAATTATTAATAAGTAAAGAAAAGAAGGAAAAAAGAAAGCCCTAGAGGTATGTAGGCTGATAATCATGACCATTGAACAACAAAATACAAAAGAAGCAAGTGATGAAGCAAACGGTTTAAACCATCTTGATAGAATACAACCAAGATATGATACTAACAGTTGTTGTGTCGCAAGCAAACCAAATGGCATACTACCTATAAGAAATGCATCTCTATAGGTCGCACCTTTAAGCACGTAATCATTCATGGTTTGAGAACTAACTCAGGTGGTGGCAAGCCTGAGACGATGTCTAGATAACCAGTGACTTGTGAGAAAGGAACAAAATATAGTTACAAAAGCATGTAGATGTACTCAGGCAGGAAAATTACAATATTTGATCCAGATGTGCATGGAAAAAAGGTAATAGTCAGATAACTGCTATCATGGAGATGTTCCCTGATCTGGCAATAAAAGGGATAAACAGTGTAAAGAAAAAAATGAATAAATGAGTTAATCCTTGAAATTCCATTCATAAAACTATGTTCAAGTTCAATCTTATATATGCATATCATGTAAAGCCAAAGTTTGACCTCCTTTCCCTATGACAATGACCTCAAATTCTACCATCAAATCAGTTGCAGAACCAAGTGAAGCAACTGATCACTAAATTAATGCAAAGCCAAAGAAAGTGGTCAAAATACCTGATATCTTTCTGTTCTCAAGGTCACCATCAGAATCAGATGATGAAGCTGAAGAATCGAAGGCCCCTAACTCAGTGACTTCTCTGTTCCTGAACTCAAACTCATCTTCAGAACTATCACTTGTAGCAGCATTAAAAATGGCACCTGGGGTAAATAAAGAGCTCTCTTGTTTATTACTGTTTGAGAACTCCCCAAAATTTTTGCCTGGAACTTTCCTAACTGCAAGTCTATATTGTTTAGCTTGGACTGGTGTATCTTCCTCTGTGCTGTCAGATGATGCTACAGGATCAGGCAGAGTTTCCTTGTGAGAAACTCGAGAAGTCTTAGATGGACTCTGAACTGCATGAGCACCTACATTGACAATTACATTTTTCTCAGGTTGGCAAGTTTCATTTCCTAAGTCAACAGAGGCGTTAGCATGGTGATGGTCAGGAGATTTAGCTGCAGCCTTGGAAGAAGATGCCTTCTCTTTGGAATTATAGACATGTTTGCTTTGCTCATCGTGTGATGACAACCGGAATGTGTCAGGTTTGTTACCTTGAATCTTCTCTTCAACATTGCTATCATGCAACCTTGTTGGAGGCATAAAGTCAGACATGGCAGCGTCATGCAACCTTGTTGGAGGCATAAAGTCAGACGTGGCAGCGCCAGCATTCACATCACAATTTGTCGTCCTCTTGGCAGCATCATCATGTGCTTTTCCATTACTGAATCCCTTAGAACTAGGCTGGCCAATTTGATCAGATAAATCCTGGTTACCAGAATCACATATTAGCTGTCCACTATTTACCATATGATGTTTATCCATTTCTGAAGGGTATACCAAATCACAAGCCGAATCATGCTTGTTTGATTTTCTTTTCTTCTTACTCTTACGTTGTTTCTTGGGTTCAGTGTCAACTGGTGTAGAAACATGTGCAGAAACAACAGATTCATGCTGGACAATACTTGGACAGAAAGCATCAACAAAGTTAATTTTGTCATTGTCAAAATCTGGAAGTTCTCTAGACTCGTTTGCTTCAATAGCTTTGTCAGAATTTCTATGAGCCATATGCAGTGGAAATTCTTTAACAATATTAGCAGAAGTGCTGACCAAAGCTCCCTTCAAATTCTCTTCATTGTCTGTTTTTGCCAAATTGCAGGAAAATTCACATTTATTGGATAAATTATTAAAAGATCCAGTTGAATGCACATTTAATCCATTATCATGAGATACATTTTGCTCAGTTTTATTTGGAAGAATAACATCATCAGAAGCACCACCAGGATATCTACTGATGATTGTGGATGTTTTCTCAAAATTCACTTCAGTAATCTGACTTCCTGTTGTGTCATGGGACGAATACAATTTTCCTGACTTTCTCTTGCGGCGATGTGTACTTTTACCTTGAGAAATCGAACAAATATCTACTTTTGTAGAGCCTCCAAGTACTGCAGCTTCTCCATTATTAGCTAATGAGTTAGATTCTTTACCTAGTTCTTTATCATGGTTATTCAGTGTTTTCTTGGCCTTCTCTTCAGCAACTTCTCCAACCAGAGCGTGGGCAAAGTTTTGTTGGGTGGATTCATGATCCTGAAGTTCAACCTTAGCAGATCTTTTCTTTTTTCGTTGCGATTTTGTATCATCAGGGATGGAAGGACACGTGGGATCCATAACTGCAGTATTTGGAAGAGACTTAATTTCCGTTGTGACAACCAACTGCTGTGGTTCTTGGCCATCCAATTTCCCTTTGCTGTGCTGTTTGTTAGCTACATTGTCCAAGGAAGAAACAGGTTCGTAACTATTAGCCTGGAAATTGGTCAATTCAACTTTCTCAGATTTTCTTCTCCTCTTGCGATGTGGCGTTCCAACATTACCAGCAGAAGGATTTTCAGAATATAACTTCGCAGTATCCTCATGATTGGAAGTTCTTGTATGTGATTCTTTATCCATGCCTCTATGATCTCCATGTTGTTCTTTGGGATTCCCTTCATCGGCACATTCTAAAGAATGACTAGGATCATTGCTACCTGATAATGTTTTGGGTAAGTTCTTCCTGGATCTTTTCTTTCTGCGGACATCAGTTGGAATTTGAGATTCAACTTCTGCAGAATTTCTAAATGGAGCTGCTTCTTTAGTGCTGGGTGCAAAGTTAGACTCTGTGATGTCATCTTTATGGTTATCATCCAAGGCAACTTCATGAGTATCAGCCTCCACTATATTTTTACAGAAGTCCATGTCTGAGACATGATTTATATGTGAACCTTTTGCCATATTCTCACTGCTGAAATCCAAGACATCAATTTTTTGGGAGTAAGTGTCTACTTGCAATGAATCTCCACCAGCAGCATTTTCAGAAGCTTGCTTAGTTGCAGCATCAAACTGTTTGTTCAGATCTTTGTGCTTGTTTACTAATGCTCCTACATGATTGCCTTCTTTAACTTCTGGTCCAAGACCACTGGAATTCTTCCCCAACAAAGGTACGTGTTCAACATATGGCTCTTTAGTATTTTCAGGCAAAGCCATGTCAGGATCATTTGATTGCATATCAGAAGCCACTTCAGTTTGTTGAGACCTGGAAGAGTGTCTTCTCTTTTTGCTTTTCTTTTTATCATCAGTACGATGTTCTATCAAATTAGGGTCACCATCACGTAGTTTACTGTACAATTCTTCTGGAGACACCAAATTAGCTTTGCCTGCAACCGTATCAACTTCACTGGGAAGTTTTCCCACTGTGGAAGTCTCTTTACCACCAAGAGCTCCTCCAACATTATATGTTGATGTATGCTCCTCGACAGAGTTTGCTTTCCTCTGCTTTCCCATTTTGTTCCCTGAAAGAACATGTTCAGAATTTGCATTGATGAAATGATCATTCCGTTCAACATCATTCCTTTTTGTGGATTTACCTTCCGTGCCAACAGGAACAGATTCACCATCAAAATCTCCAAGTTCTGGAACTTTGTTTTCTCTGCCCTCCTTATTTGCTTGATCAAAAGACAGACCAGAATTAGGAATAGCAGACAATTTGGTTGCTTCTTTGACCCTACCATCTGATTCATGCACCTGGTTTTCAATGTCAATTTCTGGCCTCTCTAATTGATGAACCTGTGTGGATTGCTCAACATTATGATTATGTGTAGCAAATTGATCACAAGAAGCATTCATGAGACATTCAATTTGGCAACTCCCAGGTTTTTGTTTTGACAAATCAACATGACCAACCAACTCATCTTGCTTCTCGTTCACATTGGACATATCATCAACGGAAATATCCTTTCTACCAGGAAGCCTATCCTCATCCAAGTTCCGGCTAGGATCCACAAGAATTTGACGACTGTCATCTAACTGCTCCATAGTCTGATTTTCAAAATGCTCTGCAGTTCCTCCTTGACATTTCGAGATAGATGTAGCTACAACATCAACATGAAGAAACCAAGTTGCCTTGCTACCATCAAAAGCACTTCTGACAAGCATGGTATTTGATAAATGATAGAAGGCACCTCTCCGTTTCACCTATAACGAGCAAATAAATTGTTTAAACTTCAAATGAAATATATCACCTCAAATCAAAGGGGAAAACTGTTAAAATAAGAGAAGGCATTCAAAAGTTCCTACCTTTAATGCCTGGACAGATACTTCGCCAACATCCGGAAAGCATAGTGTGTGTTCGATCCTTATTTTTCCTGTTCAACAAAATCAAGATGAACTTCTGTCGAATGATTCTTTCAAGTACGCTTAGGTTTGCCTTTCAAACGTATTCGGGTCTGCTTGCAAACTACAATTCCATGTAACAAGAACCGAACACAAACGGATTCTTGCATGAAGAGAAGTGGAAAAGGCAAGGAAGGGAACAATTTTTAGAACCAAATCGAACAAAAAAGAAGCAACCTTGCAACAAAAATATCGAGTGCACTCGACGAAAGTTTGATTGCGATCGAAATCGGGGATTTTAGCCGGAAATAAGAAAAGGGCAGCGGGTTGAAATGATAAAAGATGCTTACTCTTGAGATCGGCGACGGTGTCGTCTGGGGACACGGACATGGCGAGGTTGGTGCCGAGGCTGGAATCGATGAAGACGGGGAAAGCGGTGGCGTGCGGTGGCTGATGCAGAGAGTGGCGATCCATCGCCATGAGGAGGCGGCATTTGTGGGAGAAATCACGGTGTGCAAGAAAAAAGGCAAGGGTTTTTGGGCGGACGTCGGACTAGGCTCGAAACTGGGCTCAACCTGGGCTCGACTTGGGTACAACTTGTGCTGAAGGAAAGTGAAGACTAGGACCCACAATCATAACGCACGAAGATTTCGGGTGAACGAAGCGGGTAAAGAAAATGTCTGCATCATGTGTCTAAACATCATGCACTCATCTTACAGGAGGCTCGAATCGTCCTTACAATTCCATCAGGCGATAGAAGATCGAGACGTGACCCGCGGACTCACCTTCCTTGCTAATGGATGACGTGTGGGTCCCACAGCGAAATAAGCGGTGCGATCACGATGCAGGCAGACGTTTTGGTCACGAGGAGGAATAGAGGTGCGATTTGCATCACGTGTCTAAACATCATGCACTATCTTACAGGAGGCTCGAACGGTTCTCCCAATCCGACCAGGAGAGAGAGAGAGAGAAGAGACGTAACAGTTATGGGATGCGCACCTCCTCCTACTCCGGCAAGGTTTCTCCGAACGTTGCAGACCTCTACAAGAAGAGGTAGATCGCTCTGACCACCGAAGCTCCAAATGCCATCAAGCAAAAGCCGAAAAGATGCGCCGCCAGGGCCGCCGGCACGGGTTGGTGAGGACTGCCGCCGTTCTCCCAGCTTTATCCCGCAAGTCGCGACTGCTGAACCAGCTCGACCACCGTCCCCGCCCCCGCCCCCGCCGGAGTCTTCGCTAAGGTTCCTCGAAGTTGTATTAATATCGTCCCTAACTTAATTGAGGCTCCGGGATACAATTTATATACGTACATATTTATCTTTGATGAATGATCCTTCACAATTTAAGGAATAAATATAACACTATCATTGACCTTAATTAAGTTAGGGATGATATTAACGATAGTTTTGTTACCCAATAAACTAATACCATTATCGGTCTGGTCAGATATCGAAATCATTATTGTCCTAAAGTATGAATATAATCATTTTTATATATTATATT
>LVTN01000623.1:35631-103226 GCA_001649415.1 Musa itinerans | reverse complement strand
TTTGATACCATCGATTTTATTGATGAAATAAATAAATCAAATTAAAATTACTCTTTTACCAATCGTTTTTGTATTATTCGTAATATCCACAACATCAACCACTATGTCGTTCTTGTTAACCATTATTACAATAGTCACCCACGACATCATTATCTGTCACCATCATTAAAATTATCTATTTTTCTATTATTTCGTATCATTTATGCACGTGTTATATTTTTGTCAATAAAACTAATGATGTTAGGATAAATGAGATTAAATATTTTATTTTTATAATAATAATAAAAATTAATATAATTTTTTTAATCTAAATATCGGGATACTAAAAGATCTAACTATAAAGATTTCTATATAAATATTTTAAGTTGAGATCTTAAAAATATCTAACTACAGTTGATAAGATATAATTAGCATGTTGGGATTTATCAATACTAATTTGATTCAACCAGACCAATGATCAAGCTGGGCCAGCGTACATGCCTTTACATATTCCACAGGCATTCAATACTTGGAACACCTACCATTGACTTTGATAGACATGTTACCTATTAAATGGACCGTGCAGGATTGCTTGCTCACCAAGAACAAGGGCGACTTCTTCCCCAAGGATTCAATATCCATCCAACAGCATGCACAGTTGCCATGCATGCATTTATATGAGCAACGCCGACATGCTTCGCCCTCGCCACCCAAACTTACCTCCACAAGCCTTCGAGGAAAGCCGAAGAGATGCGTCGCGAGGGCCGCCAACACGGGCTGGTGAGGACTCACATCCTCCTCCCACCTCCTCTTCAATCAAGACACAGACCCAGAGCCTTGCACCAGCTCCACTCGCCGCCGACCGCCGGAGTTTTCTCCAAGGTGCCTTCGAAGCCCACCAACCACTCCAAGTTCACCGGCCGCTGCGGCGGCGGCAAGTCGATGTGCGCGGCGTGCCATGCGAAGCCTGCGTGGAAGTCGAAGGGCAAAGCCAAAGGGAGCTCCAAGCTCAGAGATGGGCTGGCCATCCGCCGAGGAGCGTCCGCGACCGAGGCTGTAGGCGCCTTGATGGACGGGATCGATGAAGATGAATGGTTCGGAGGAGATGATGGCATGAAACATGAGGCGGTGGCAGGCGAGGAGACTTCACTGAACCAGACAGACTATGCATCAGGAGATGGAGATTGGTTCTTGGTCGGGGAAGAAGAACAATGAGTGTGTCTCATTGTTGTGGTCTTTGAGTAGACCATGAAGATGGAATCAGCTGCATTCTAGTGTGATCAAAATAAAGTTAAAAACAGCAAAGAAATTATAAATCTTGTATCTGAAATCTTATATGTACCCATGTTCTTGGCATTTGACTAAGGAACATATTTTTCAGTAATATTAGTTATTATTATTACAAATGTTCTTTATGAGTAAACTAAGGGTGGATTATTGATTGTTGACAATTCTCTCGGAACATTTGCAGAATTAATTTGATATTTTTCTGAATTCCACAAATGACCTATGAACTTGTGGATGTGTGAATAAGTTAATCCTCGCCAAAAAATGCACTAAAAGTTTTCCTGTGTATCTAATGAGAATTTTGTCTCGCATACAAGGAATGCCAAACTATGATCTATATAGTTAGATAAAATTGGTGTTACATAAAGATATTCTTGCATGTTGTGATATATCATGTCAAATAAAAAAGAAAAAAAATTAGATAAAAAACATTTAAAAAAATTTGGATATTTTTTTAGGTCGCATGCGTCGGATCGCGTCGGCGCGCCTTGCAAGGAGGGGGTTCCTCTCCTTGTCCTCGTGGAGAAGCGACTCCATCTTCCCACCTGCACACAGGTCGGGTCGGTCACTCGGCCCGACCCCTCCGACGATCAAGTCAGTAGCTGGAGTTAGGCGGTATGTGTTCTTTTTTTCTCCCCTAGCGTAGGATTTTTATAGAGCAGCTTACTGTTCCTGATGTGCCTGTTTTGCAGGGAGCAGGATCGTATTCCTGGAAACGTCTGACTGCAGTGTTGGTGTGGCGTGAGAGGACGGGTCTGAGCCGGGCGTTAATGCGCCTCGGTCGGCGTCCCGGACTGTTTGACCAGGTGCTGTCAGGTCCAGGCGCGGGGCGTCATCTGAGGTAGCTGACGTAAGCCTGAGTCTTATCCCCATTATTATCCTCATCATATTCCCCCCCCCCCCGAAAGAAGCCATGCGTCGGCTGTTGTTGGGGAGGGTCTGAGGCATGGTTTATGCTCCAAGTGGTTAATCCTGTCGGTTGGTTGCCGATCTGTTGCGGAGGTCGGGGAGTTTGAAATCGAAGAGTGCGGCTCAGAGAGACTACGGCGGTCTCAGACGATTAGAGGCCGCGGAACGCGTCTCAGGCGAGTAGGTCACGTAGAGGAGATGGTCTCGGGCGACATGAGGCCAAGGAGCATGTCTCGGGCGGGCAAGCCACATATAGGAGGTGGTCTCGGGCGACATGAGGCCGAGGAGCACGTCTCAAGCGGGCTGGCCGCGCAGAGGAGGTGGTCTCGGGCGACATGAGGCCGAGGAGCACGTCTCAAGCGCACTGGCTGCACAGAGGAGGTGGTCTCAGGCGACATGAGGCCGAGGAGCACGTCTCGGGCGGGAAGGCCACGTAGAGGAGGTGATCTCGGGCGACATGAGGCCGGGGAGCATGTCTCAGGCGGGCTAGCCGCGCAGAGGAGGTGGTCTCGGGCGATATGAGGCTGAGGAGCACGTCTCAGGCGGGCTGGCCGCGCAGGAGTCGAGGAGTCAGTCACCTTTGGGGGTCGCCTGTTTTCGAGAACAGGAAGACCAAGGTTTCCGCCCTCGCACCGCGCGCCCCCCATCCGCCACGTTAGGTCATATTTATGGCTGAGTGACGTTCGGCCTGCCTGATGTGATGTGTTCCAGGAGAGGAAGGGTCATTTTTGGCGGGATCTTGTCTATAAGAAGCATGCAGTTGGCCTTCTATGTGTTTCCCTTCCTGCATTCGTTTAGTTGCTCCTTCGGACCATATTGCTTCGTCCTGAATCGGCTGTTGTCCTTCTCCTTCCTAAATTCGGTAAGGATGGCTTCATCTTCTTCTTCGTCATTTCCCTCTTCCGCTTCCTCCTCTGGTAATGTTGGCAAGAAAGTAATGCCGCCGAGCCCCGACTCGTCATCCGACGAAAAGGCGGTCCAGGCCCTCGAGGCACTAATGTGGCCACACAACATCGACTCCACGGTGAGCGAGTCGTCGCTCGGCTACCTCCGGGGTCGCTACGGTATCCCGAAGGAATTTGTACTTGTTGCCCCTGAGCCGGGGCAACGGGCATATGACCCTATCCCAAAGGGTTTTGCCCTAACCCTAGACGCCCTTGAGGCCGGGCTACACCTTCCCCTCCATCCAGTCATCACCTCCTGCAACTCATGGTGGCGTATCTCTCCGTCACAAATGACGTCGAACTCCTAGCGCTATCTGGTGGCATTGCTAGGGGAGTGCCACTACGCCAACATTACCCCGACCCGAGCCCTCTTCCTCTCCTGCTTCCGTCTTTCCAAGGGTTCGGGGGGCTACTATCTGTCTGCCCGAGTGGGCTTCTGGGTTAGCGGGGCTCCTTCCAGCAACATGGGGTGGAAGAGGCGGTTTTTTTATGTTTGTCATTCGGCGGACTGGGGGTTCGGGCTCCGATGGGCGGCGCGCATGATTGACAACACTGCCCCGGTCCTAAGCGACGAGGACCGCAAGGATCTTCGACGACTTAAGGAGATTCTTCCAGCCTCCCGGGTCATCCGGAAGATGACCGAGGCGTGGTTGGTCGAGGCGGGTCTTAGCCCGACGCCTTGAGGTATGGCGGTAGTGGGTAGTGCTAGGGTTTTCCGAAAGATTGTGTTTTTCGTTGTCCAAAACAACGTGAGTGTTTTCTGCAGAGATGGTGAACCTCGCCACTGTGCGTGGGGGGGCATTCTTCGTCAACCGCGTCGCTGCGCCCCCCGCTTGAGCCGAGGGTCGGCTCGGAAGCAGTGTCGGTAGAAGTTGAGACTGCTCGTCCTCGGAAAAAAGCCAAGACCGTCGTCCAAAAGAAGCCAGATCCATCGGCGACTCGGCCTGGAGAGGTCGTTGTTGAACCAGGAGCATGCGATCGGCGGCGGATCCTTGGTCGGGGCGAGGCCGGCCCGAGTAAGGGGAAGGCACCTCGGGAGCCATCCATCCGCGACCTGTGTCGCCTCCCAGTGAGAGCGCCAAATGAACCCTACCGATACCAGGTGATGGACGAGCTTTCGAAGGGGCACCCGTCCGACCCGCTGGTGGCTCGGTGGGGCGGCCTGACCCGCGGGACCCAGGTATGGGCTGACGGGGAGGCTGCAGCCTCCTTCGCCCGTGGCGGGCTTCATCCCGACATGGCTCGGGACATGTATACCATGCCCTCAGGGGTTTTTCTTGGCAAGTCCGCCAAGTCGTTGCTATGGGTAAGTATCTCACCATCGGGCCCCTATTTCCGCCCGAACGATACTTATTCTGACTCTTCTTCTCGTAGAGCCATCATTACACTATGGCGCTGATGGACCACGTGCGCGACGCGGGTCAGGCCCTCGGCATTCTGAGAGACCGCAACACCGAGCTGCTCACGCAGATTGAGGAGGTCCGTGCAGGGGCGGGCCCGGAGGCAGTTGCGGCGGCCGAGCAACGTGCCTCGAAGCTGGACGCGGAGGTGTCGCGGCTCAAATCCGAGGCAGCAGCGGCCGAACTGCGTACCTTGGCGTTGGAGGCGAAGGCCCTGCGCCTCAAGTCTGAGGCAAAAGCGGCCGAGGAACAAAATAATGAGCTGCAGAAGTTCTTGAGGGTGACCCGAACCGAGGCGCGTCTCGCCCGGAGCGAAGCGGCCACCCTTAGTAAAAAGCTGGAGGTGGCGATTACCGAGGCAAAGGGGGCCACCGAGGCCATGGCCGCCGAAGCGAAACAGCGGCCGAAGAAAAATAAGAAACTGATCGAGGACTACAAGCAGTCCCCGGGGTTCCAGCTCGGCCTTGTACGGTCGGGGCAGGTTACCTATGAATATGGGTACCGTATTGCCCTGGCCCGATTTATGGAGCGCCACCCTGGACTGGAGATGGAAGACAACCCCTTCGCCTCCTGCCCCGAAGACCTGAGCATCGACATGCCCGAGGAGGTTCCCTTCGATGACAGTGCCGACGCTCAGGAGAAATAATATAACTTTGTATTTTCCTTCTATCTTGTTGGTCGGGTCTTTAGTCTAACCATGTAAACGTGTCGCTTAGTCTTGTAATACGATTTTCATCTGAATGAAAGAAGTTTTGTTTAAATCTTGTGTCTTCTCTTCTTGCTTATGCAAAAAATCTTTTCAGATTTTGTACGTTCCAAGTTCTTGGCAAGGGGTGGCCCTGCATTGTTGTGAGTCGGTACGTGCCGACCCGGACAATACCGATCACCCGGTAAGGTCCCTCCCACTTGGGGGCCAGCTTGCCCCTCGTTCGGGTCAGGTCGTCGACCTCGGCCTTACGTAGAACTAAGTCGCCTAGCTTGATCGGTCGGGGTTGTACCTTCCGGTTGTAGATCCTTGCGATAGCTCTTTTGTAGGAGAGGGCTTTTAAATGCACGTCGGCGCGCCGCTCCTCGAGCATGTCGAGGCTGGCCCGAAGCCCCTCGACCATCGTCCTTCCTCATAGTTCTTCGTCCGTAGGGTGGGAAAAACTACTTCGGCCGGTAGGACGGCCTCGGTCCCGAACGCAAGGCTATAGGGGGACTCTCCGGTCATAGTTTTGGGGGTGGTGTGCAAGGACCATAGGACGCTCGGGAGTTCATCCGTCCAAGCCGACCGTGTCGCTGACACTCTTCTTTTGAGCCCATCCAGAATGGACCGATTGGTTACTTCGACTAGCCTGTTCGTTTGGGGGTGCGCCACCGAGCTAAACCTCAGCTGGATCCCGTAGCTCTCACAAAACTCCTGGAACCGCGTGCTGGCGAACTGACGTCCGTTGTCGGTGATGATGGTCCTCGACAAGCCAAACCGAGTCAATATGTTCTTCCATACAAACTTCTCCACTTGTTGCTCTGTGATCGTCGCCAGTGGTTTGGCTTCAACCCACTTGGTGAAGTAATCCACCCCTACGACGATTTATTTCCGCTGCCCTGAAGCGGGCGGAAAAGGTCCGAGCAGGTCCAACCCCCACTGCGCAAACGGCCATGCACAGTCAATGGGGGCCAGCGGGACCGCGGGCTGCCGAGGCGTGCGGGCGTGCTTTTGGCATGAATCGCACCGTTGTACATAAGCCTTTGCGTCTCGGCACATGGTTGGCCAGTAATACCCTTGGCGAAGGATCTTGTGCGCTAGGGTCCGCCCTCCGATATGTTCTCCACAAATCCCATCATGGACCTCGGCCAGAACCGATCGAGATTTCTCGGGCTCCAAGCACCGCAAGAGAGGGTGCGAGAAGGACCTCTTGTAGAGTCGTCCCCCCATCTCGGAGTACCATGCCTGCGTACTGCGCAATCATCGGGCCGCAACTTCGTTGGCGGGGAGGACCCCGTCCCGCTTGAAGGGTAGTATCTCTTGCACCCATGTGGTCCGCGCATCGCCCGAGGTCGCGGTAGCAATTTCGATTGCTCGGGAAGGGAGTTCCTCGACCTCGGGTCGAACCTCGGTAGCCGACGTCGATGCCAACTTGGCGAGTGCGTCGGCTCGCTCGTTCTCGCCCCTTAGGACATTAAGCAATGTAAAGTAAGAGAACTTGGTGGCCAGGTGCTTTACCTGCGCCAGGTACTTTGCCATGATTGGGTCCCGAGCCTCATATCTGCCGCTGAGGTGCTCAGCTACCAGCTGCGAGTCAGTGAGGACGCATATGGCGTCCACCTGCATCTCGAGGGCCAATCTGAGCCCTGCTAGGAGTGCCTCATACTCCGCCTCGTTGTTGGTGGCTTGAAACCCGAAGCGAAAGGAACGCTCGAACGACTGTCCGCTGGGGGCCAACAACACCAGCCCCGCGCCAGCGCCTTTCGAGTTGGCTGATCCATCCACATGCAGGATCCACACCTCGGGAGGTTGCTCGGGACCCCCGTCCTTGCTCGGAGTCAGCTCCGAGATGAAGTCGGCTACGGACTGGGCCTTGATTGCGGTTCTCAACGCATATCGTATGTCAAACTCGCCGAGCTCCACCACCCATTTTAGAAGGCGACCTGCAACATCGAACTTAGATAGAATCAGCCGTAATGGTTGGTCGGTAATTACCTCCACCGGGTGAGCCTGGAAGTAGGGGCGTAGCTTCCGGGCTGACAACACGAGTGCCAGCGCCAACTTCTCAATTGGTGAGTACCGCTCCTCGGGTCTGTTCAAGACATGGCTGATGTAATAGACCGGTAGCTGTTTGTCGGAGACATCTTTGGTTAGAACGGAGCTAACCGTGTGCTGGGAGGCGGCAAGGTATAGGCTGAGCTTCTCCCCAAAGTAGACCGAGGCAAGCCGGGGAAGGTTGGCCAGGTGTCGCTTCACTTGCACAAAGGCTTCCTCGCACTCCGTCGTCCATTGGAAGTTCTTAGGGTTCTTCAGCGCCCGGAAGAAGGGGAGGTAGCGATCACCCGATCGGGAAAGAAACCGGGATAAGGCGGCAAGCTTCCTGTTGAGTTGCTGCAGGTCCTTGATTGTTTGAGGTGACTACATGTTGATGACCGCCTGGAGCTTCTCTGGGTTGGAGTCAATTCCTCTTCAATGTATGATGAACCCGAGGAACCTTCCCAAGCCGACGCCAAAAGCACACTTTGCGGAGTTGAGTCGCATGCCGTACCTACGCAATGTGGCGAAGGTCTCGGCCAAGTTGGCGAGGTGGGCCGCTGCTGCTCGGCTCTTTACGATCATGTCATCGACGTACACTTCCATGTTCCTCCCGATCTGGTGCGGGTTGCTGCCGCTCGACTTTTTACGATCATGTCGTCGACGTAAATGACTTTGTAAAAGTATACCCCTTGGTCGGTGAGGAAGGCAGTGTGCTCCTGGTCTTCGGGTGCCATTCTGATTTGGTTATAGCCAGAAAAGGCATCCATGAACGAGAGGCGAGCATGATCGGCCGTGGCGTTGACTAGCTGGTCGATCTTCGGGAGAGGGTAGCAGTCCTTCGGGCATGCATTATTGAGACTGGTGTAGTCAACACACATCCTCCAGCTTCCATTGGACTTCTTTACGAGGACTACATTGGATAACCACCGAGGGTATTTGACTTCTATGAAGCCTGTTGACAAAAGTCGCTGCACCTCATCGCGGACAGCTAATTGTCGATCGGGGGCTTGCCTTCGGGGCTTCTACCTCACCGGGCGAGCATCGGGCGAGATGTTGAGGTGGTGTTGTGCGATCTTCGGATCGACGCCTGTCATGTCGAAGGGCGACCAAGCGAAGACGTCGACGTTCTCCTGTAGGAAGCCGACGAGCTGCTGCCGTTCCTGCTCGGGCAGTTCTGACCCGATTTTGACCGTCCTGTTGGGCCGGTCCTTTATTAGCGATATGTCGCAAGTAGGCGCCGTCGGCTCAAGATGAGGGGTCGGCTTCTTCATTTCCCTGGGGTC
This sequence comes from Musa itinerans, assembly GCA_001649415.1. NCBI lineage: Eukaryota > Viridiplantae > Streptophyta > Magnoliopsida > Zingiberales > Musaceae > Musa > Musa itinerans. The sequence continues at coordinate 94,699 of LVTN01000623.1, read as the reverse complement.
GCCCAGGGGTTGCTCGGTCCTCGCCCTTTTGCGTAGCAAGACTGCCGTCATGTAGCAGCGTCGGGAATCACGGGGACTCCCCCAGGCTTCTCTGACCCCTGCGTGGGTCGGGAACTTCACGGTTTGATGGTAGGTGGAAACGACGGCTCTGATTTTGTTGAGAGTGGGGCGACCGAGAATGGCATTGTAGGCCGTGGGGAGGTCGACCACCAAGAAGGTGGACATCACCGTTTTCGATCTTGGTGAGACCCCCAAGGTCAAAGGCAAGGTGATTGCCCCCAGTGGTGAGATTGAGTCGCCGGTGAACCCGGTGAGCGCCGAGAACATCGGCTCCATGTTTTCTCTAGACAAGCCGAGCTTCCGGTGAACCCGGTGAGCGCCGAGCACATCGGCTCCATGCTCCTTCTAGACAAGCCGAGCTTCTGGAAAGCATCGAAGTAGAGCACGTCGGCCGAGCTCCCAGTATCGATCATGATCCTTCTTACTTGCGCGTTGGCTATCCTGGCCGATATAACGAGCGCATCGTCTTGTTCAGGTCGCTTGGGGGGTTCGGCCGAGAACGTAACTGCGGGCTCGGGCCCACGCTCGGGAGCCTCGGCAGGGGCGGCCCGGGCGTATGCTTTTCTTCCGGACATGGAGTTTCCTCCGGATGTAGGGCCACCAGTTATCACGTCGATGTGTCGCTCGACGGGTCCCTTCGGGTGCGGCGACAGCTCCTTACCCTGCCGAATGTACTGATCGAGGTGCCCTCTGCGAATAAGCTCCTCGATCTGCCTCTTCAACTCATGACACTGCTCGGTGTCATGACCATTCTGCCGGTGGAAGCAGCAGTACTTCGACCGGTCCGCCAGTTCCCGTGGGCTCCTCATCGGGTGGGGGTTTTTGAGTAGCCCCCTCTCCTTTATCTGGAGGAATATCTCCGTTCGGGACACGCCCACGGCGGGAAGCGGGAGCCTCGATGCCGTCGGGTCAGGCCGGTCTATCCTGCGCCTTGGCGTGGTAGAGGGTTGCTGCCGAGGAGGCTCCGGCATGACCCTTTTGTGTTCCTCACGCCTCCCGGTCATCCAGGCCTCGGCGGCGATGAACTGGTTTGCCCGCTGGAGCATCTTGAGTACTGCAGTGGGGGGTCGCTCCATGAGAGATCAGAAAAATCTCGAAGGTCGCAGGCCTATCATAAACGCCTGCATTAATAGAGAGGGGTAAGCGTTGCCCCTGAATCTGTGTAGTAAAGTGATTCACAAAATGATAGAGGGGCTCGTCCTCCCTCTGGTTGAGTCTGAGGAGTAGAGTGACGGATGGCTTGGGCCAGGCATAGGCCAGGAAGTTGAGCTCGAAGTCCTTGGCAAGCTGATCAAAGGAGGTGATCGTGCCGGTCTTCAGGGCGCTGTACCATGCATGGGCTGACCCCCTCAAAGTCGTAGGAAACGCCCTGCACATCAAGGCATCAAAGGTCTCATATAACGCCATCTAGGCGCGGAAATTAGCTACATGGTCTGCAGGGTCAGTGGCGCCATCATATGTGTCCATGGAGGGGAGTCGGAAGTTGGGAGGAATCATCTGATCTCGTATTTCGGGCGCGAACGGGGATCCTTGGTGTGTGTCCGCCCCGAACTCTCCCTTTGACCTGCGAACCTCCTCTTGCACTTCGCCGAGCCGCTGGTTAACAAGGCGTAGCTGGGCTTGCAGGGAGTCCGTCGGATCCGAGGACAGCGCCTCGGGCTCGGGGCGCCCCCTCGGGTTCGCCGCTGCTTGGTTTCCGAGTGGGGCCGATCGATCCTGAGGCGAAGTAGGGAGCTCGGGAAGTGGCATGTGAGGCCGGGTGGATGGCTCCCGTTGCCGCGGCGGTTGGGTCGCCGGCGAATGCACCGGATGAGAAACAAGTGGGAGAATGGTTTGTACCACATCCGTTAGAGTTCGGACTTGATGAGCGAGGTCCTGAAAGGCCTCGAACGACACAGGCGACGGGCCGACGGGGGCACCCTCAGGCGGGGAGAAACCCGGGTCATTAAACAATCGCCAGTAATGCTCTGATGTCCTAGCGAGGCGTTCATCTCGGGGTCCATCATGTAGTGGATGTTCTCCTGATGTGTCGATCGGGTGCGTCCCCTCGGCGGTGGGCTCACTTGAGTTGAACTGTTGATCCCTCAACATTCGGGCCCTCCTTCTAGCACCAAAATGTTGGTGTAAACAACTTTATGCCGTGGCCTCAGGGTCGGCACGGCTTGGTTCGGGTCCAAATGGTGGGGGATCTTGCTCAGGGTCCCTTGGGGGTTGCTGGCGTGACCGGTCGCAAGCGTCGGATCGCGTCTGTGCGCCTTGCAAGGAGGGGGTTCCTCTCCTCGTCCTCGTGGAGAAGCGGCTCCGTCTTCCCACCTGCACACAGGTCGGGTCGGTCACTCGGCCCGACCCCTCCGACGATCAAGTCAGTGGCTGGAGTTATGCGGTATGTGTTCTCATTTTTTTCTCCCCTAGCACAGGGTTTTTATAGAGCAGCTTACTGTTCCTGATGTGCATGTTTTGCAGGGAGCAGGATCGTATTCCTGGAAACATTTGACTGCAGTGTTGGTATGGCGTGAGAGGACGGGTCTGAGTTGGGCGTTAATGCGCCTCAGTCGGCGTCCCAGACTATTTGACCAGGTGCTGTCAGGTCCATCGAGACGCGGTGCGTCATCTGAGGTAGCTGACGTACGCCTGAGTCTTATCACCATAATTATCCTCATCACATACAAGGCATGCCAAACTATGATCTATATAGTTAGATAAAATTGGTGTTACATAAAGATATTACATTCTTGCATGTTGTGACATAGCATGTCAAATAAAAAAGAAATTTTTTAGAAAAAAGACATTTTAAAACGTTTGGATATTTTTTAAAAAATTAGGATCAGAGGTTTTTTTCTCAATGAGATTATATTATTTATGAATAGGATCCAAAAACTGTATAATTCTATTTCAATAGTGTATGGGTCATAAAAAAGGTTTTCTCAAAACTTTATAAAGATAACATTTAGATGGTTTTTGGTCCACAGTGGTCGTAAATTTATCTTAAATTAGGTAAAATTGGAAAAAAATTACAAATTTCACCTTTTGATTGCTAAAATTAATAAAAATATCTATTTAAAGGCTTCAAATAGAAAAAATGGTCATATAGGTCTTTGTAAGTCATTTCTAGAGTTTCTTGAAAAATTAAAAAAATTATAAAAAATGATAGGTGAGTCTTATTGTTTTTAAATAGAGTTATATTTTTATATCATAATAAAAAAGAAGTGTAACTCATCCTCTAAAAGTTTTTGCTCAATATTTCGGAAAACCTTATGTGATAATATTCAAGTAGTTTTTGACTCAAATGGTTGTAAATTCATCTTAAATTGATTAAAATTTAACAAATTACATAATTTCAACTTTTTAAGGGTTGAAATAAATAAATAATATATTTTAAAGGCTTGTTATTAGAAAATTTGATTATTTAAGCCTTTTTAAATCATATCCGAGATTAAATTTAATTTTTTTTTGAAAAAAGTGAGATGTGAACTACATTATTATTGAACGGTTATACTCGTCAATAAAAACAATGTAATTCAGGTCTCCATTTTTTTTCCCTCAAAGATTTACAAAACCTTCTCTACTAATATTTTTTAAATTGTTTTTGGCACAAAGTATCAATTCACCTTAAATTGGTAAAATTAAAAATGATATAATTTCAAGTTTTTATGGGTTGAAATAAATGAAAATATATACTTAAAGGCTTTAAAATAGTACATGATCATTTTAACCTTTGAAATTATTTCCTAGGTTTCATGAAAATTTTAAAAATTTTAAAATTAATTGTTAACATTTATTAGTTTATGTTTTATGTTTTATTAAAATTAAAATATATAAAAAATAGTATTATTTTATGTTTTATTTGCATTAAATAATAATAATATTATTTTTATTTTCATAACACTATTTTAATTTTTAATATTAATATTATATTTTTGTGTTTTTTTAGTAATTAAAAATATTTTAATATTATGTGATTTTGTTGTCTATTATTTATTTAGGACTGGTCTATTGTTGACTTAAACTGGTTGGAAATAAAAAAGACCAATAAGATCTCTTGGTTCATTTGAAATCGACTCAAAATTGAAGGAAAATAAGAAAAAAAAAAGATAAATAAGTGGGTGTTGTTACTTTTGTTCAACTGAAAATTGTAGGGGCTCTCTACAGGAAAAAGAAAAAAAAGGTTACTTTCTTAGAAAAAGTTAAAACAGTTCAGAGAATTTGTCCAAACAAATTTTATATTTTGAACAAAATGAGATGGTTGTTTTCTTTTAAACAAATTTGTACAAACAATTTTTTTTTATTTAAATAAATTTTGTTAGTTTAAGTATGTCTTGTATATGTCAATAAGTAATCAAATCCTATTGCAAGTTGATCGGATTGAGGTCATATAAAAACTATATTGAGAGCATGTTGGACGAAAAATTATTCGTTAGTATCGGAATAATAATAAAGGGTTTAGAAGGTTTGAAAAGTTAAATAAATTCCCTTAAAGACGCTAGAGAAATTGAAAGTTGAATATATTTTAACCTTACAGAAAAAAGTTAAAATATAAAATTTTTGACGATATGATTATATATATTTTTTCTCTAGACTTTTTTTCTTTTATTTCTTCATAAGAGAACGGATCAATAATTAAGTTATTACTCACAATGGATCAATAATTAGTTATTTCTCATGTTAGAAATATTTATTATTTTATGATATGATTTTATCATTATAAATATTCAAGCTTCCTCCTAGATGTTTTCTTCTTGAATCAGAACAAGTATGATAATTATCATTTTATTTTTTATTTCCTTTTTTTTTCTTCCACTATTGTAAAAAAAAAATCCATTATTATTCGTCATCACATAATATATGATCTGTTTAGAGAGATAAACAAAAAAATTCTGATACTGTTCCATTTAATATTGCAGGTAAAGAGTCTTTCAATAAGATCAGCATGGGTCCATTTATGAGACATTTCAGCAGTCTTTTCTTTTGTTTATTCTTGGTAGATGATTCCATCTGATATGCTAGAATTATTCTATATATGTTTCCATTGAATATATTCAATTAATTCTATAACAAAAGAAATTTCTTTTTCGTTGATGTTTATTTGGTCAGAAATACTCTTTTTGTTCTACAGATATGCACTGCATATCTGCTTAAGTACATGACATATTGCATTTATTTAATCATGTCATGTTTCCTTGCACCTTCTTCTTGCTTGCATCCCTTTCACAAGATACCAGTTTCGTATCAGAACAGCATTGGCTGCATTCTAAAAAGGTTTCTTGCCAGCTTCTCCAATCCAGTAGTCTTCGGAAGCTTGACCTGATCAAAGACCACCAACAAAAACCTACAAAGAAACGTGAAAAGCCAACCTTTTCAGCAGTTGAAATCCTACAAACCCACTGCGTCTTTCTCCTCCACGAAGCAACAAGATGAAGAGGGAGGGGAGGCAGCATGGCATGGTGAGGAGCTCCGCCATCTTACCTGCGGAATCCGATCCGAGGCCTAATAACGCCAGGGTCCCCAACCACGTCGGCGCCCCTCCGGCCGCCGGGTTCTTTGCTAAGGCGCCGTCGCGGCCGACGAACCACTCCAAGTGCACCGCCAGGTGCCGCAGGGAGAGGTGCAAGGACTGCCATTTCAGTCCCGTGTCCAAGTCCAGGGACAAGGCCAAAGGAGCGCACAAGCTCCGGTCGTGCGATGTGGTGCTCAACCACCGGCTGGTGTTGTGGAGGGTGGTCGATGGCGGAAGATTACTGAGCTCCAAAAAGATCTCCGCCAGCGAGATCGTTGACCATTTGTACGCTTCTAGTCAGCACGAAGGAGATGATTACGATGACCAGAACATGGAAGAAGGTGCAGGTTATGGCCACGGAGGACCTCTTTTGGAGGCTGTTGATCCAATGGAGGGACACAGTGGTGCTAAATATGAAGAGACGGGGGAGAGCAGCACTGACAGTGATGAAGACAGTGAAATAGGTTTCCATATGATTGGACTAACCCGGGAATACTCTGATGGAGAAGACTGGCTTGTGGTGGAGGAGATCTGAACCTTCATAGTTTCTATAATCTACTCCATGGATTTCTTATCGTAATTGTACATGTAATCTCCCTGAACAAACAGTATTTATGTTATATCATCATCTCTGAATAAACTATAATCGCTCTTCAATAAGATTGATTGTTCAGGGAAACTAATCTTCCTATTCAATAGCATTTAATTGTCTGTTGTGTGTGTGTATATTTTATATATATATATATATATATATATATATATATATATAGATTGATTGTTCAGGGAAACTAATCTTCCTATTCAATAGCATTTAATTGTCTGTTGTGTGTGTGTATATTTTATATATATATATATATATATATATATATATATATATATATATATTAGCTGGTATATATGGTTTATGCAGCTGTTATATATATAGTGTATAGAAGGGGGCGGCGGAGGATACTTATTTTTTCATATTCTTCATGTCGAGCTTATCCTACTTCGCGCATCCCTCGACCTCCATTCTTCAGTAGAAACGCGATTCCAGCACGTATCACGATTCCTATAGTCGATCTCACCCCAGTGCAGACCAGCTTCCCGTCGGCGCCAGCACTAGAGCAGTAGAAGACCAAGCCTGCTCCTTGCTTCGCTCCTGTGTCTCCTTCCCCCGCCTCAGCCAAATCCATGCCCGCATCGTCCGCCACGCTATTTACTCTAGCAACCTCGTCGCCGCGAAGCTCGTCTCCGCTTGCTTCTCCCTCGACCGCCCGTCCTACGCCGACCGGGTCTTCGCCCATGTCCCCCGCCCCAGCCCATTCCTGTGGAACAGCATGATCAAAGGCTATGTTGGCCTCGGCCGCCACCGCGATGCCTTGCTCGTTTACCGCCGGATGCTCGACTGCGGTTGCCGCCTGGACAGTTTCTCCTTCACTTCCGCCCTCAAAGCTTTCTCGAATCTTCTCGCCCTCGAGGAAGGGATGGCCCTGCATGGTCATGTCCTGAAGTTGGGCCTGGGCGCTGACATCTACATTGCGACCTCTCTGATGGACCTTTATGGGATGTGTTCTCAAGCTCTGGATGCTCGGGAGGTGTTCGATCACATGCCTGATAAAGACGTTGTTGCTTGGAATGTGATGCTCTCTAGCTATTCTCGCTTAGGTATGATGTGGCTCGCAGAACAGTTGTTTGAGGAGATTCCCCTGCGAAATGTTAACTCTTGGACTGCGTTGATCTGTGGGTTCTTGGAATGTGGAGATTTAAGCGAATCAATGGTCGCCTTTCATGGAATGCAGCTCCATGGTTTGAAGCCTGACAAAGTCATGGTTGTCACAATGTTATCTGCTATTGCTGATCTAGGAATGCTGGATTCAGGTAAGTGGTTTCATGAGTATGCGAAGAAGAATGGGATTGCAATTGATGCTTATGTTGGCAATGCACTCATAGATATGTATGCTAAATGTGGCAGTATCCAGGATGCCAGACTAGTGTTCGATGAGATAATTCAAAAAAATATTTCATGCTACAATTCTATGATCTTCGGACTGGCTGCTCATGGACTAGGGGAGGAAGCTCTTGATATATTCACAGATTGTGAGAAAACTGGGATTGGAATAGATGACATTACTATGACTGCGGTTCTAACTGCATGCAGCCACTCTGGCTTGGTCGAGGAAGGTCTGAAGTACTTTAAAACAATGTGAAATGTTTATGGCATTGAGCCTAAGAAGGAACATTATGGATGCATTGTTGATCTTCTGGGAAGAGCTGGAAGATTTGATGAGGCAATGCAGAATCTCATAGAGACCACAGAGGATGATTCTTTCATATTGGGAACATTAGCTGCAGCTTGTAGGACTCATGGAAATCTTGGGTTAGCCAATGAACTAGTAAAAAACATCTCCAAGTTGGATCCAACAAATTGTGGGTTTCTAGTGTTGCAAGCTAATGCTGAAGCAGCTAGTGGGAGGTGGGAAGAGGCTGTAAATGTTAGAAGACTGATAAAGGATACTAGAATCAAGAAGAGACCTAGTTGCAGTTGGATTGAAGTGGGAAATGAAGTGCATGAGTTTGTTGCTAGCGACGACTCTCGCCTAAATTCAGTAAAGAGTACGAGGTATATACGTTGAATAGTGGCACAGGAAGAATGGTTTAGACATTGAATTTATTGACAAATAATGCAGTAAGTGTTGATGCTTTGTCTACTGATATGACTCTGTTTTAACTAAGTACAACACTCTAAGCTGTAAGTTTAAAGAGGACAGACAAACAGCTAAATTCTATGCAAAAGAAGATAACAAAACTAACCTGTTTAACTAGTCAATCTCGGAGATCTTATCAGCCTACAAATTGCAAGATGAAGATACTTTCCCAACAGAATGAATGAACATAGTTCAGCAATTTAGAAAAGTCTCCTTTAGTCGTCAAGGATAAGCAATGTATGAGATCATGAATATGCTGCACCAAGGATAGCCAAGCATTTGCAGTTGACTTTTCCATCTCAGTTGAAAGTGCACATAGCGTGTAGCAATATGTGATCCTAGTGCATTGGTTCCATAATGGTTGAGGAATGCCACAATTATGAAGCTCATAACTTGCCCAGAGTCCTTATGATCAAGGTGGAGATGGGCAGGCTGTTCTGGACTATGGTTTATTTCCCAGAAAAAGTGGTTCTTCTTCAATTCAACTGATGCATGAATAAAACTCACTGGATCAAATATGTTAGTTTGCAAAATGCAGCAAGGACCTGAATATCATGCATAATACTGCTAAACTCTATTTCATTTTCAGAATTTATTTTTGATATTTTATTATTCTGAGCTTCAGGGTAGTTGATTGAAACACAATGTTATATCTTGACTGTTCTAGTATGCATCATGAAGCAGGTGTCATTATTTGAGTAGGTAAAAATTTGTATCTATCTTTCTGACCATCACTCGGTGATCTGATCTCATGCGTTTATGTTCCTCAAACTGCTCTGTGTATTTTAGTTATGTGCTGTTTCGATTTTGCTTGGACCTGTTGTTTTGATACAATGTCACCGTTGCATGAATATAACATCAAACAATCTCTTCGTTCTTAACACTTGAGGAACTGCTCTGTGTATTTTAGTTATGTGCTGTTTCGATTTTGCTTGGACCTGTTGTTTTGATACAATGTCACCGTTGCATGAATATAACATCAAACAATCTCTTCGTTCTTAACACTTTCAGGACCACGTTAACAACACCTCAAAGCATTAGAAGATTAGCCAAGTGATCTGTGACTGTTTGCTTCATCAGGTATGTTCTTTCTTTCTTTTTCCATTTTGTTCTTATCCTTTCAAGGAGAGAGATTATTTTCATGGCTTTAATACCTGACACTTGCATTGCAAAAGACCAACCTATCTTGCTACAGAACATGAGTTGACTATTAGAATACTTAACCGAAGATTTTTTGTAACACCTAGGCATGGTTGTATCACCACAATGCAATGTGATGCTTATGTGTCTGTCACTTTTATATAATTTATTGATTAAGCTTGGCCATTGAACACCAATCAAGGAATAATTCTGATAAAAATAATGTTTTCACATAAACTCAGCATCCCTTTGATTTGAATGCTCATGCTTTAAGCTACCTATTTATGAAATAAGGGAGAACATGCTTCAAAACCTATCTTTATGAATAGAATAAAGGAAAGAAAAAAAAAGGAGAAATCATCAACTAAGCCACATGTAGATCATATGAGTAGCCGTGATCACTGCACATCTATGTTCAAAACCTTGCTTGATGGTGTAACCTTTGGGATGATAACATGAAGCACCCCTTCCTTCATCTCTGCCTTAATCTTCTCAGCATCGGCATCGTGAGGCAGTGTGAATTTGGCATCGTGTCGTCTCTCAGTGTGCCTCTTGTCTTCTTTCTCTTCTGCCTTATTCTTGGCCTCGACATATAGTATTCTTGCTTCCACCCACACCTTCACATCTTCCTTGGTCACACCTAACATCTCAAACCTCAACCTATGAAGTCCTTCAACGTCTTCCTCAATCTTCCATCTCTGTTTACTCCGACAACAGTCTACAGTTTCTTTGCTTTGTATGTCGAGGAATGTAATGCCATTGCAGTAACAAGGATCATGCATGAATTTGTCGGTTGTCTCTAACATCTGTTTCAGTATCCACTTCAACGGGAACAACTCCCATATACCTGAAATCCAAAACATGATAATTATATATGCCTCTGTGATGATTATATTCTGACAGAAAATAAAACTCTGGTTTGAAACTTTGCTTTGTATGTTATTATGCTCATATGGCAAACAATGTAACTGAGCTTGACATGCTGAAGCTATATTGAGGCATGCAATGATTAATAGGAAATACTTTCTACTTTGATACGGAATTAGTTAAGCTTTTGTGATATCCTGACTGAATAAAGATGTAATTATGAACAGAAAGAAGACTAGATGAGACAATAAAAGAAGAGGCAGATGTAGATTTGCAAGGATGATGTTACCACCAAGTGATGAAGCCGGTGCTTGTTGCTGCATCATCATCTGGTTCGTCTTGCTGGGTTTTTGAATAGGTTCTCCAGAACTCCCTGTGCGCTGCATTATGAACAGAAAGAAGACTAGATGAGACAAAATAAAAGAAGAGGCAGATGTAGATCGGCAAGGATGATGTTTACCACCAAGTGATGAAGCAGGTGTTTGTCGCTGCATCATTGTCTGGTTCATCTTGCTAGGTTTTTGAAGAGGTTCTCCAGAACTCCCTGTGCTCTGTGAAGCCATGGCCTTCATGGCGACGTATCTGGGAGCCCTGAGATGGCATGGAAGGACACATTGGGTTGTGAAGTAACTGCTTCTGTTGTTGCTGACGCCCCTCCTTTGGCTTAAGAGAGAAGAGAAGGTGTTGATGCTTGAAGAAGCCGACGACATCTTCTCCGGTACGTCGAGGTTGAAGTTGGGGATCAGAGTTTAGTTTGATCTCAGACGTCTCTCTCTCCCCATAAATAAATAAATATTATATCTCAGGGATAGAATTTGTTGAATAAAAAACCTGAAAGATTTATATCCAAAGTTATTGAATTTTGTTGCCGTTTGTGACGATCTCAGTATAATTTTTTTTGGATAATTTATTTAAAAAATTGCTAGTAATGAGCTTTTAATCATATGAGGCTTTCATATTTAGTCTTTACTAAAAGATTTTTTGACTTTGATCAAGATATCCTTAATCAAATCATTAAAATATATTATCATTTGACTGTATTTGATTTGATTTTTTTAAAATGAACCGATTCTTTTGAGATCAATCAGATCAAATCAATTTAACTAAGTTGTGACTATTCAATTAATTTAATTAAATCTTATATTATTCATTAATTTTTTAAATCATCTTCATCTTCTTCATGGCGTGCTCCATCTTCACCATTCCTCTTCTCACTTTATCGTCTCTTTCTTTCTTGGCTTCCTCCTCTCTCTCTCTCTCATCCACTTCATCTCTTTGGTTTCTCCTACTCATCCATTGCTTTCTTCCTGTTTCTTCCTCCTCCTTTTCTATTACTCCTCAATGTTATATTTGAGCTATGCTCAGGTTATACTCACTAAAAAAATATTTAAAAATTATTATTTTTATATAAAAATATTCTAAATTTATCATAAAACTAAAAAATTTAAGTTATTTTAAAAAATATATTAATTTTTATGTTATAAATATTCAAAAAAATTATTGCACCCAGAGTTACACTTATTCATAGAACAAATTAAAAAAATAATTTTTAAGTAAAATTATCCTAAATTATCTAAAAAACCTATTACACTCCGATTATACTTGAGTTACACACATTCACAAAATATGTTAAAAGATATATTATTTTTTATATAAAATTAGCATAAATTTATCATAAAAATAATAATAATAAAATCTTATATGTTTATGTTTTATTTTCAATATTTACTTAGTTACGCTCAAAATTAAAATAAGTTAAGCTCGATTATCAAACTTATTTTAAAATTAATATTTTTAGATAATTAATTAACAAAACTTTTATAATTTACCAAAAATATGATTTTAACAAAAAAATTACTAGTTTTATATTTTATGATTAATTTAGAATAAATTTATATAAAAATTAATATATTTTTAATAAGTTATGTAAATAAGTATAACTCAATTATAGCTTGAGTATAACTTGAATGTAAGGATTCAATCTAATCTGATCATATTTGAAAGGATCTGACTTGAAGACTTGATTTAAACTGAATCGACCCACAGATTACTTGGACTCCAAACACGATTCAAAGATATTATCAAAAATTAAAAGAAAAGGAGATGATGCTTGGTAAAAATCAAATATATGGTATTGTCCAGTAAAAATTTATTCCTATGGACTTTTTTCGATAAATCAACTTTTTTTGTTTTGTTTTCTAGAATGATAATATGCATCATGTACCAAAGGATAATAGAACAAAATTGTAGTATAAAAAAAATTATGGTAAATACATCTAAAATATTGGATTGATGGTAACGAATCAAATCTCTATTTACAGCTTAAAATCTCATCTAACAAATTTAGTAAAACACTTAGATTCAAAATATCATTCGATTTTTTTTTTAATATCAATTAACTTTGCTGGCAAAAATTCTTTCATGTATTTGTAAAGACTAATAACAATACTTATTGATTAGCCAAATTTACTCGGTCTATCAATTTTTTACCTCCATGGCTTCTTCATCACTCGATGCCCAAAAGAACAGAAGAGAGAGGAGGAAGAAAGCTGTCGCTTCCCCTGGCACAAAATAGCTCCCCTAGTCGGAAACTTACACCGACTCGGTAAGCTTCCACATCAATCTCTATGGAAGCTGTGTCACAACAGTGGTGGTTTCGTCTTCCGCGGCGGCAAGAGAACCCATGGGGATTCACGATCTAGATTTCTGTTCGTTGTCCCCAACATCTACTCCTACAATGGCGTCGACGTGAGCTTTTCGCCTTACGACGGGTGCAGTCGTTTCGCCATGCAACTTGACACCATCGCTCGTTCTTCGTCAGAGTCCCGTCAACCTCAGCCAGGCGATCTTAAGTGCAGGTTTGCCCATGGTTAGGGTTGATGAGGATGTCTTCTATGAGTTGATGAGGACGTCTTCGATCATGCACTGCACAGAATCATGGAAGAAAACTATGCTTTGTCGGGTAGCTTCCTCGTGGCAGCCTAGTGCCCATGGTTAGGGTTGATGAGGATGTCTTCTATGAGTTGGTCATCGAGGAGAACCTGCTCGAGCTGGAAGAACGGTGACACTTGTCTCGCCAAAGACAACATCGAGGCAGTTCTCACGGTCCCTCTCTAATCCAAAGAGACTCCTCTCTTATTTTACGTGTTCAAAATATATTCATTGCTGGAACGAAAACATCTGCAACGAGACTGATGAGGAAAGCTCGAGAAGAAGGAAGGCTGCATTGAGTTCGAAGACCATGACTTCGAGCTCATACTATTCGAGTCGGGACGAAGGATCTGCCCTGCGCTGAGCTTTAGGCACCTGTCCGATGTCGGACTCCAGACCTAAAAGGTGCAATCTCTCTCTCTCTCTCTATATCTTCTTGTGCAGTGCTTGAAACATGATGGACTTGTGAAGAAACAGAGAGCATGTGAAATCAAGGGAGAAAATTCAGCAGATATTAATGAAAGATGGGTTTCAGTTGGCACCAACACACAGAGAGGAAAGCACAAGTGCTCTTTTGTTGCTGTTCTAATTGCCTTGTGCAATCATACCACTGACCTATTAACACTACAAAATAAGCTATTCTGGGAGGCACACAACTTTGTCGGCGTCAGAGTTTAAGATTATTAATAGTAGATTATTAATAGTCCAATTAAAATATTTATTATGATATTAGAGTAGATTGCGTATTCAAAATATTTATCAACCCTATTGTTTTGCACGATGCTTAATTAATATTTTACCTAATATCCCTTTTTTGTTTTGACTTTTTTCTAGAGCAGTTGAAAGAAAGAGCAGTATCTAAGCGTTGACAGCCATACATACCTGCAGTCTTCCAGACAAAGACCTTGATGAGCTAATTTGATTTGCTATTTTATTTAGAACAAGAAGTCTAATGTGACAAGTCAATAAGCTAACGGATCTCAGTTGAGCTATTGAAACAGAAGAAAACGTAAATGATCTGCAAACACATACCTCTTTTCTTTTTGATACTCCAAAGAAGAGACAGTAATATTTCAGCATGTATGATGGTCACAAAATGAGGCCCAAATTTGATGTTTTCCAAAGATGAACATCGTTCAAAGAAGCTGACAGAAGACAAATCTATGAATGTATAATGGTATTTGAATAATGGATCATTACAACACAAATAGTTGCTGCAAAATGAATAAAAAGTGTTGACCGTTTGGCGTACATTTATGTTTGTGAAGTGAGCGAGCTGACATAGTTGAATGGAGTGCTGCCTCAGTGTCGTAAAAGCACGCATTTATATGCTGCAGTTGGCAGGTATGCCGTCGCATAGATACATGTTGATCCTCGGGAGCAAGGACCAGAAAGTACACTGGGCCATTGCGACAAGATACGCAGCTTCCATTTGATCATTTGGTATGCACTCAAACCCAAACTCTAATATTCTATTAGGGCAGCATCAGTTTCAGAGAGTGGTGCTGCAGAAGGATAAAACATTTAGTGTCACCAACTTGTCGAGCATTTCAGGAGAAATTCTAGTAGGAGGGAGTATTAGCAGCTTTAGTGATCCAAAGTAATCGTTATTGAATGACTAGAGTGCTACAGATTAATCACATAGTGACGATGAGCAGCTTATTCTATAAGTTTAAACTATTGTTCCCTACACAAGACCCATATCAAAAGATGCATACTCTAGCAAACCAATGTTAGTGTCAGTGTCACTGTATAATTTAAACAGGAAAAATTGAAATCTTACTACTAGATGCGAAGATATATAAATGTGTGGATAGCATTATTGGTGAGAAAAATTTACCAAGCAAGTCCTCATAAATATCTTGGAAGAATGATGATTCCATTAGCAAAGGAGGTGAGAAGACTTGATCCATAGCATCATCAATATCTGCATATGCTTTTCTTGAATTAAGAAAGGCTGGTTGAATTAAGCCTGTCTGATTCGTGTGTCCATCGAGTCCATATAAATTATTTGATATTGGAACAGAATCTAGCTGGCCCTCAGTATTAATGAGAAAATCTTTAGAACTGCTGGGAACATGAATATCTGGTGGAGAAAGGGCTAATTGTTGTTTTTTCCGAATAGGAGCACTATCTACCACTTTTACCGAAACTCCAGTCGATATAGGCATGAAGAAGTGTTCAGAACTGTCATCTTCGCTACTTTCTAATATCAATTCTGAGTTGTTTGATGGTCTTGTAAGTGCTGCTTCACGAACAGAACGCCTAATACTCTGAACATCATAATCATCATTTTCTGTGTAACAGAGAAAAAGATAATAAATAAAGACCACGATTCGAAAATTACTGTGGTTGACATCAAAAGGCTACAAATGCAAAACCAAGCATAACGGTTGCAGGATATCTATGAATAAATTGAAAGAAGGGGTAAGTTGGCAGACAATTGAAGATGCTAACCTTTTGCTGCACCACCTCTATAATCATTTGTAAACTGTGACTCTGCTGATGTTCCCACTGGCAAAGATTCCTGAATGGATTGAGCAGTTATAGTAGTCAACTTTGGTGTGTGCATACTTTTTGCTGATGAATTGGGAGCCAGGCTGATTAAATGAGGGAGTTTTAGAACAGGGCTTTTGGAAACATTCTCAAGCTGAAGAGATGAGAGTCTGGAATTTAACTCGATGACTTCATCAGCAACAATATCCTGATCAAAAGAAAAGTATTAGTAGATGAAAACAAAAGAAAAACAAATGACAGATATAAAACACCCAAACAAACTAAATAATTTCATGGACAAAGACAGGATTCTTACTTGAGGCACTTGGGACTGCATACTTAATATTGATCTGGCATTAAACCCATCCATTGTAGATGACGAAACGCTTTCCACTTCTTCAGTGAGTTCTGCAATAGATTTTTGCATTGCTGGAATGGTTTCCTTTAGTTGACTAATTAGTCCCTGTGTTGCAGAAAGAAGAGTTACAACTAGAAACTAGCCACATAGGTGTTTAAATGGTTTTGGCCACCTAGTGAAACCCAAATTAAGTAGGCTAAACTAAAGTCTTTGTTCAACACATTTGACACACAAATAAAGGCTCAATAGAAGATACCTGTCTGTAATAAATTGTCTGATAAGTCAATTTTTATTTTTTTAGTATCTTATGATCACACGAACTCTTGAAACTCTTTATTAGCCTTTTGCTTCGACACCTCTTGGATCCGACACCAAAAGATTGAATTGGTAAACTAGCAGAGATTTTGAGCTTATCTTGTATTGTTGTAATTTGCATGCAAGGACTTACTGTGCATTGAATGGATTAACTTTAGCTTTATCAACAATAAATTGTTGTGTGATCTTGGAATTAGGGAAATGTGATCATATTTACTATATATATATATATATATATAGTTGTATGTTGCTCATCTTTAATCAACACAGTGACATCACACACTAGGTGATCCCCCAGATTCCCTAAATACCACTTTCCTTTAGGTGAGAACAACCACAGAATGGCAGCCTAGTGAAGGGCAGCCTTTGCTCCAGTCTTGAAGACACAATGAAGTAGAGGAACAATTCAATTACCATGGCGGATAATTTTAATTAATCACATTCTCAAAGAAAATGCGCAATCAATTCCACTTAACTATTAGATTCCACATTGTCAAGAAGATAGCAAGTTGATATCAAATTAGTCATAAAACCCGCATCCACTAAACAGAAAAGGCAAGAAAACGATATGTAACAGAAATGGTAAGTGTCAAATTTACCTGTATGCTAACTAAATGTTGGCGATGTTCTGCAAGAGTTGTAGCCAAGAACTCGGCATGCCCACTTACATCATTTTCAGATGAAGTACGAAGTAGCTCTGGGCCCTCTCCATTGTTAGCTTTGACCTGCAATAGCAAAAGTCAACAGCAATCACTAGCACACCAATTGTGAAGATTATGGATTAAGCTACAAATAAAATTGCACTCTACCTCTGGTATGCTGAAATAACTTAAATTTGACATTTAGCCTGAGTTTCCAAAGATATCTTAGACTCTACATTAAATGAGAAGAGAAAAAGGTTCAGCAAACAAATTGGATGGATTTCCAACCAGCTTCATGCAGAATACACTGTTAGAGGGGGGTACAAGATTTCCAACAAGCTCAACTGCAATCCTAAGTTATATGAGAAGGAAAAGAGGTCAAGCAGAATTAGTCAATAGATGGATGTTCCGTGAAACTAGTTTAGAGTAGACACGAGATTCCCATCTATCCAGGACAAAGAACAGGAAGATCTATACATCCTAAGAGAATACATCTGATTTTGCTAAAAAGAACTGTTGAATTGGCTTATAATTAGAAACCAGCAAAGTAAGAAGGTTTTATTCCTTTTTATGCCTGCTGTTATCAACTCTATGAACCCAGGATTAGGAGATTTCCAGTAAATTGACCCCAAAAAGTCTCTGCTAGATGTCTGTAGTACCTTGATAAAGAAAAATATATCAAAATATATTAATCAGCCAACTGGGACTTAGCTTAGGGATTCATGGTGCTTCCTATTTCTGAAGAGGTTACATGATCAATTTTGCAGGCAGGAAGAAGTTTCTTTTTACTTTACCAAGTATTGGGTGATGGAAACACTAGTGACCAAAGTGGTTTGTTAACGAGGAATTCATTAGCCCAGAAAACACATTTGATTTTAGAGAACTAAAAGTTATTGCCTGTTGTCATTTGAAAATTATGTGCAATTGACACCAAAAGGGACTTTAAAGCAAATAAACTATTTATGGTTTATTATCATGGATAGAACTTATATATGCAAACATGAGTATCAATTGCAGCGGTATAATAGTAGCCATTGAAGAGAAATAAAGTGAAAAGGATATGATCAGGGAGAGGATGAAAAATAACTCTTAAACAACGTACAGGAGAAAAACATATATCATCCCTTCATTCTTCAATCAAAACTTAATGCAAGTCACTGAACCCTTATTAAATTTGTAACAAAGATCCCAATAATAAAGGAAAGGAAAAAAATAAAGAGCCAGCTGTGTATAAAATAGAGGATGATGCTGAACATATTAACCTCCATGTGAGTTCAAATCTCAGGACCCTAATCTCTCCTGCCTTTCTCTTTGATTGGTAGCTCGTCAAATGAGCATTGTCAACCTGTTTATCTGCTGTCATGATGAATTACCGAGGTTAACAGAACCTAGGACTGGTATGGGCCTTGATAACTCATATTTTATTCTAACCACAGACCATCTAAAACCAAAATCTATAACTTCATAATTAAAATTAGCATCTTAAATCTGGATTTATCATCTGATCACCACCAAAGAAGGAACCAATGGCATGCACAACCATTGTGCATTAGCAATTCAAATCAGGCACATGGTTCATAGTTCATACCCTTCATTCTGTTAGAGGGACGGGAAAAAAAAGAAGCACAAGAATCAAGGCCATTTCAAAAATCACATAATCAAGTTCCTTCCCTATGGCCTTCCTATAGCAGCACCGATGATGATGGCTCATATCATGAGAAATGTCAAAGACTTAACGGTCTGGTATAAGTTTATGATCGACTATAAACTCTTAAGTGAGAAAATATTTCCCATCAGAACATACAAGTGTGCACTAAGCTGCAGGATCCACACACTACATTTTAAAACTAGGCAATACTGTAGAGATACGTAACTGAAAATCTTTTGCAATATGCATAATATCAACTCTGGAATCAGAATGATAAAAAAATAAATATATGTAATTATCTCACTCGAGTTCAATTGTTATGGCTTAAAATGTTTAATCTGAATTAACTTACCAAATAAAGAGATTGTTTATGAATACGTTGTAAAGCATGAGTCCAACGTCTAAGAATTTCGGCAACATCAAATGTAGGGTAAACTATTCCACCTCTGTCAACCATCTTCGAGAAACTCTCACTTATTCCTTGATTATGAGGTGAATCCATCTGCTCACGGATATCTATAGGCAAAGATATCTCACCAGAAGCAACCGATAGTACATCTGAATGTGGAACCTGTGAGCTTAGACCCATAGTTGCAGCCAAAGATGAACCAGAGATGCGATACCTAGCAACAGAAAGTAAACATCATCTGAGTATCAACTAAATGAAAGTTTATTTTTCTACAAATTATTGAACTTCACCTGTGCTCACGATGGGCTATCAAATCCTCAATTGGGCCAGAAGCTAAAACCTCATGTTGATCTGCATAACAAAGTGTTAAAAGTATGTCAAGAAACCAAAATGAGACAATTATCTATCGCATATTGAAAAGCTTGGAAAATGTTAAACTGACAAAGGAAATAAAGTGCTTAAAATATAAAAACCAATTAAAAAGTAAAATCATTAAAATATCATAGCATTACTTTAAAAAAAAAAAGTAGATAAGAAGCTGAACACTTTTATACAAAAGCAGAAATTTTGAGAAGCTATGATGCCAATTTGAGAAGAATTATGATAATATAAATAGTGAAATAAGTATTTCTTCTGCTTACCCCTCCGAGCTAGTAACGTCTCCCAAAGGCAAGTAGCCTTGGCTACCAAGTGCGAGTTCTGCCCAGAAAAACTGGAGACATGATCATCACACAATTCACCTTCCGTTTTAACTTTACTTCTTATGTCCTGCAGTTTTTCCAACTCTTGTTGCAAATAGGCCTAAGCAATTGCCGTTTGAAATGGTAGAATTAGCAATGTTGTCAAAGTAACACATACAAAGAATTTGGAGCGAAAGAAAAAGTCAAATACAGCAATTCTGTGGAAATTATGAACTACCTCTTCAGCACATAGACCACGGAACTCGGCAGTCATTTCATGGGCTAAGTTTGACCAAGTAGTTTGTCTATGAACAGCAGCATTTGCATTTTTCAGAAATCTCTGTCTTTCAAGAGCTATTCTAGCCTGCTCAACACAAGAAGTTTGTTAGGAAAGATAAACTCAGTCCAACAAAGTAAGTCCAATTTGTTAACTATGATGATCACAAATTTTTAAAATATTTTATATTACAAAAGAACATATTCAACGACCCATTTTTCCAAAACATTCACAGATAGAGCTCTGCAAACAGAAGGGCTTCGACCAAATTGTAGCCAGGGTTTCATCCGACCAAGAACTAGTATCGAAATATATAGCTCGATATCGGTATAATATAGTATATAGTTTATTATTATTCAATCATACCAGAAGGTATAAGTCAATATGTCGCCTGGTATACTGGTACCATATCTTGTCTAGTGGATTACTGAAATCAGTGTAGGACTGTATTAATTTTGCTTAGGAGAAAGAACTAACTTGAATTTTAACTTTGCATGTTTGCATCGAGTTCAGTCTCTAAGCTCATTAGATCTGAGAAACTTGTGAAGTATATTAGAAAACAACTGCCCAAAATTTGGTTCGTAGTTTAATGTATAGAGTTAGTAGTCAGGTTTAGATCAATCTAGCAGTTATTCATGTTCATTAACTATTAAATGACAAGTACATGGTCACATTTTGGGCTAGACAAGTAATTAAAAAAGGAAAATGGAGGGGATAATTTGGCAAACAAAAAGAGGAAAGATAAATTTCATAAAAAAGGATGATAATGATAACCAATCAGTGTTAAGTGAAATTGAAACTTAAGTAATATGGTCAAGGATTGTCAAATGGAAGAAGTGATATCTGGATGCAAATGGCCATAATATGGTCAAGGACTGCCAAATGGAAGAAGTGATATCTGGAGGCAAATGGCCATAATAACAGTTTCATTTGTGAGGTAACATCTAGCTTCTTGGGAAGGACCTTCACCCATTTGATACTTGCTCGAGAAATTCTGGGGACTGTTTTTCTAGTTTTCGCTTCTATTTCTAAGAATTGCAGGTGGCAGCCAAAGAATATCCTTGCCAAAAAAAGTTAAATCTCCAAGATAAATTGGATGGTAGATGCAATCACAATAAGTCAAGCAGGTATACTGAAAATTTACAAAATCCTCTAGTGAATGAAAAGACCAATTCATGAGATTACCTTAGTCACTGGAAGCAATGCAGCAGCATGTTGATAAGAAGCATCTGTCAGTGCAGGAGGCAGAGGATTAGAAGCCACATCAGCAGCAAATGTTCGTACATGAACCTCTCGCAAGGCATGCACAGAAAGTTGCCACAGAAGCTCAACAAATCTGCAATTATAGAATCAATAATGCTTTACATGTCATAAAGGTAGCAGCAGCCTACACATAATGGAATGCTGCTAAGTCCAACATCAGAAGACCGGTGTAATGATATTAGCAAAATCATTTGATAACAACCAAAGCGTAATCTATTATTTTGGAAGAGCAACAAATATTTCAAGGCGAACATGGACTTCAGAATAACACAAGCAAGCAAGAAGATGCCATTAGCTTGAAGATTCCAGGTTGTGGGGGTGACAAAATTAATAGAATTGCAATGAGATCAGGTGGTACCCATATCTTTCACCAGAAATGCTTAGACAATGATCCTTAAAAAGATTTTCTATTAGTTAGTTCCACCTCAATAACATTTTTCTTAACTGTGGAGTAGTTTCTGTAATTTTTTGTGTGACCTCTTTTACCAAATTTATCACACAGTAAACTAAAATTCTACCATTTGACCTTCACCACCAAACTTAGATCTAAGGATTGTAATTTTGGTCTGTACTGGTGTACCAAGCCCTGCTTGGTATGGTACATACTGACGATACACTCAAAATCATAATAAAACCTCAAAAAATACTTGAAAAATAGAAACAAAGTTAGATTAGGGTTTTTAAGTAAAAAATAAATATAAATTTAGTATAATTTTAGCAAAAATAATGTAAATTAAAAAAAAAAAGTGCCACATATTTTTTTCGAGCTTTGAGAAGTAGCTTTGTAGTACATTCTGAATTATCCTTCCATTAATATTAAATTATCTATAAAAAAATTATTTGAATTATTATATTATTTTTTACACAAATTAAACTTTAAGATTTAAATGAATTAAGTAATCAATCGATTGATATACCTAGTTCTACAACCAAAAAGAATGACAGGACTCCACGGGCGACGGCTCAGGATCCTCGATCCTATGTATCATATATCAATATGATATGTTTGTCAGACCCAAGCCTGAAATTGATTCTACGACATAGTGTACTGATACACTGTATGCCACTAGTGTATCAATGTGATGATGGTCGTAATCTGATCGTCGTGAACTACATGCCTAAGGCAGCTCCTAAGGCAAAGATGAATGTGGCATATATTGGTGCGAACCATAAAGAATGTTAGAACTTCTACTTTCGCTATCGATCTGCTGCTCCATATCGCAAGATCAATCATCGTACTGTTGCCCAGAGAAATATGACCAACTATCACCATACTGCTGTTGATTGTAAGATTCTCCATAATACGACGGTTGTGAATATGATGAAATCAATCTTTATTTCTAAGCCTTAAACGATCAAATTGACTATTTGAAATAGGGTAATCTCAACGTTTCATTTATTATCAATCAGTACAATCGGTAATGGTCGGATTTCGACCGTTACCGCCTAGTACAGACCCCGTATTGCCTGATACGAGGTCAAGTGACCAATTCTACCTGGTAGAGGGCAATCCACATACCGAAATCCTATCGGACCGGTATGCACCACTCATACCGGGCAGTATGCATCGGTAAAGCAAACCCTGCTTAGATCCCAACAACTTCGAAAAATTAGGATTTTTTTTATTTTTGCTCCAAATCACTCCTAATTAGAATCGGGTGCCAATAGGATAAAATATATGGATGTGTGAAACTATGTGTTAATAATAGCACATGAATATCAGGAATCATTCGCTACATGATCATTTATAAACAGAAGAACATAGGTAGAGAAACTAGCCATGACACTAAAAATTATTGTTCATCGACTATGTAATTGCATTTATAACAATAGGCTTTTAACACCTTAGGTGTTGCATGGATTTATATTAGGCATATTCAAGGTAAACTTCAGACCTGCATATTATTTACTAATGATATTGTCCTGACTGATGATATCTTAGCTGCATTAGTTATAAATTTTAAACTATGAAAATGGATGTTATAGACTACGGGTTTCAGAATAGATAGAACTAATGATGGATATAAAAAAAATGCAATTTTAGTAATATCAAAAGATGAATCGAGAGTTTAACTAAAAATGACAGAGTAAAAAGTTCTCATAAGTAGAATTTTCAGGTATCTTCAATCTAATAATTAGCAGGGAGGACAGATTGATGAAGATATAAGATATAGCTCATAAAGCTTATGTGAAATAATAAAAGTGACAAGGGGCATGAGGATTATTGTGTGGTTGTCATATGCTCCTTAAATTAAAATAAAATTTTCCAATGAACATTTATAAGCCCGGCTATTCTTTATGGGTCAAAATATTGGGTAATTAGAAATCATCAAAAGTAAGTGTTAGTAAGATAAAAAATGTCAAGATGGATCCGTGAAGTTATTAAAAAGATGGAATAAAAAAATACTTGCATTGTAAAGAATTGAGCATTGTTCCAATTTACGCTAAAATGAGGCTAGAACAATTTTAAATGGCATTTGATTAATGGTGTCAAAAGAGATTAGAATTAATAGTACATGGAGATATAAGGGAAATAAAAAAAAACAACTTTATTGAAAACAACAAAAAGAGATTTGATTGCACTTGATTTGACTTGTGATATTGCCCTCAATAGAGCTTCATGATATGAGAAATGCAGCAAACCAGTATGGTTGGGTTTAAATATTCAGTACCACAAAGTATTACGATATCTTAAGCTTCGACAAGAAAAATCAGTTGGAGACCACGTTTCTACATCCATCAGAAACATTGAATTTGTTAAGACTTGGTTATCCTTAGTAAAGAGGAAAAGCTGAAAAGACGATAATACTGAGCATAGGTTCGTACATGAATTTAGCTTTTTAAACTGTTCCGCTGGTGGTGCAGCATTATGGTGATTTGTTAGTCCATGTGGAACTCAAATATCCTGGTTATGAGTAATCCACAGTTCTAGAGCTTTCCATTTCCAAAGTTCTTATAATGACAATGCCTTCTTGAGAAAACTAAATTGCTACATATTTCACCACCAAGAGGATTTTACATGATAAGAGCTGAAAATTTGTATTCTAAGTGGGAGCATAATTACATTTAATGTCGCACATTTACCGTAGTGAACACAATAATGAAGCAAAAGTCTTCACATTTCCCAATTACAGGTTCCACAAAACCAAGCAAAGGCAACAAATTGCATATATCAATTTGCAGTAACTTTTCATACGTACTGAAAAAAATATAAAATTTAAGGTGTTTTTCCAAGTGGAAAGGAAAATATATTTCTCATTATATTGCATGTCCAAATCGTGATACAAATAAAGATACTCCAATGAGTTTCCTAAACATCGCATTCCAAGAAAAAGCAACACGTATTGCAAGTAAGATCAAGAATTACTAACTTGACAAAAAAGGGACGCTGGGCTGCAATCTTTTGTTACGGGAAACTCAAGTTCGGAATCAGGAGACTAAGAATATAATGCTTGAAAGATGAACGTTTATGCTGACCTTGGCCCACAACAAGTTGCGAGAGATGAAACCCTAGAATTACTCCGCGGCAGCACCCCTTGCGACTCTAGCTCAATAATAATCCCTTGCACGATCTACGAAGAACCGACAGCAACATAATTATCCCTTAAAATATACATAAGGAAGCAAGAAAATTCGCATGAAATCAGCAAGGAACACAAACCTTTCGGAAGTCACGAGATTGGGCAGAATCAAAGATAGGCCAAACCTTATCAAAATCCTACACAACATCAGCAGATCCCGATCAGCTTCGAACAATTAAGGAAACCACTTAATAATCCGAATCAATCCGATCTCGTTGCCTTGGCGGAGCCGCGGAGGGCGCAGAGAAGGAAGTATAGTAGCTGCTCTCCCAACTTTGGATTGGAATGGCGAAAATGCCCCACCCTGGGGCTGCCGGTGCCCATGCCGAGGACGGCCGGATCGAGGCCGAGGAGGAGGCAATTGGTGTACATAGCGCTCTCGAGCTCCGCTTCCCTCTCCTTCTCTCGCTCCGTCGCCATGTCTCCGTCCACCTCTTCGACCCTCTCTCTCTCTCTCTCTCTCTGCGTGTCGTCTCGATCGCTCAAAAGATCTCCATGCGTAGGTCGCTCTCTCTTTTCGCTCGTTATATGTTTCTCCGCTTCGTTGCTTATGTTCAAAGCGTCGGGGGCCGAACCAACGCAGATAGGGCCCGCGACCAGCAAGAGAGCTGATTGCACTGTTTGAAATACCTGGGATGTGGGCACCACCTCAGTGGGGCTCACATTTTTACATGGTACCCACCAAAGAAGCCCGAGAAGGACGCCATTGGCAGGGTAAAATTTGGGGACGCCAAGGGGAGTGCTTCATCCAGACACGGAAAACGTTAGATGGACGATTAAAAACGCTTGGGTGTGTGATAAAAATGCACCCTTAGTTACTTACTCGTGTTCATACCTTCTATGTCAACCGAGGATGAGATGGACCCACGGAGGGATCAAGGTGTCTGGACATCCCCGAATATGATGTTTGTAACATGTTATAATAGTTTGAATCCATAACGCCGTTGGGAGACGTGGAAGCGACGCACTGCGAGGTAGTTAGCTGAACCATCATTTCATATCGTTCCTCTCTGTTAATTTGAATCTCACGTTGTTTGACCTCTCTCAAGCCATGGTCTTCTACCCCCTCTCGCTTCAATATCTCCGTTTCAGATCACTCTCTGTCGTCTTGAATGCGCTCAAGCCATGGTCTTCGACCCCCACTCGCTTCAATATCTCTCCGTTTCAGATCACTCTCTGTCGTCTTGAATGCGCTGCCGCCATCCTGCACATCAAGTAGGGTTTCATTTTTGTTTGGCAACGATGCCAACCACTAGAGATTGGCGATGCAGAAGTTTCGATCTTGTTCAAGGAGCCATCTTGATCTGCATTGTGTGATTAGAGATACTTTGAGCCTTCTCTGTTTAGGTAAGGCGTTAAAACTGATTTCTAGGTTTGATTTGGTTTTCCTCCTTGGATGCATCTTTTCTGTATATATTTTCTTGTCTAATGGACTTTCCTGAATTTGCATTATTACCACATATGTATATGTTGGTGTGACTGTATGTAGCCCTGTTCTTCGTTCTAAGAATTTAATCTGCATTCTAATGTTTTCAGCCTAAGCTTTTAGCTGTGCAGGATGAACTTGGTTATGAAATCCGTGATTTTGCTGACGTACCAGTCGAAGTTTCTGCTTCAGGTTTTCACTCTCTTCTAATTATGTCATACATTTTCTACGCCTTCTGTTCCTGTCGGCTTTAGTTCTTATTATCCATTTTTGTGTTGTCGAAGCCCCCTAGACAGACCATGGGGCGGTGTGTTTGGAACAAAGTTGATTGATTTCTGAGAACTCTTCTTGCCGCACCCTTTTTTTCAGCCATGTTATGACGATATTATTTTACAGAAGATATTTTCTGATATTGATCTACTAAAACTCTGAACTGCACAATCACAAACACTAGAGACCCACAAAATGTGGGAGGCAGAAGCAGCGACCCGCAGAGCAAGAATGACCAAGGTACATAGTCTTTTTTTTTCCAAGACCAAGGTACATAGTCTGACTGGATTAGTTTTCCATTTGAGGTCCTTCAATGTCGTAGTACTCAACTTGTCTTTCTTCTTTGCAGGTAATCAAAGACACCTTTCCTCTGCCTTTTTGTGTGTTCGTGTGTGTGTGTGTTTTGAGAGAGAGAGACAGAGAGAGAGAGAGAGACTTGCTGTTGAATAGACTTGTCTGTTCAACTTCGTTTTTATGTTGCTAGGTAGTCTACTATATGTTTAATGTTCTCCCTTAAAATTTATTTTTATCTTATATGATGATCACTTTGCTCAGATTCTCTTTCTGTCTCTCTATTCTCTCGGGAAGGGGTGACCATTCTGACTTATGAAGCTGAGAGTTTTAGCAGGATTTACAAAATTGACTTGGAACATATTAATATCAGGGGTTCCTTTGGAAGAATGATTGTTGATCATTTTTATAGCAAGGAGAGAAGTAGCACAATCAAGATGATTAAAGAACTTATTTGCAATTCAACAAAAAAGGCTCCAAAGGTATTCAAAAAGGTAAAGAGAATAGTTTGTAGAAATGTCTATTGACTACAAAAAAAAGAGTTTTATTATAGAGGGAAATGTTGAACTTTTTAAAGATTAATATGGAAGATCTAGAAGTATATAGGAGATTGAAATTGTTCACAAGGCACTTATCCATTTTTTAGTGATATGAGATATTGCCCATGATCTAAAATGTTAACTAAAGTTCTATATCTATGTGCTTATTAGTTATTAGATAGTAATAAAGAAAGTTTTAGATGAACGAGTGTTATCATGACTTTTTATAATCTACCAAAAGGTTCTCTTATTTACTTAATTGAATTATTAGCTAGCTATAGATAATTCCTATATTTTAGATTTTGTTTAGTTATTTAGCAGCCACTAGACAGTACTAAAAATTGGTGAAGCCAATTTCTAAGAATTGCATATGAACTGGTAGTTGTTTTAATCTGCAGAATTATAATGGTTGAGAAGAAGTAGCATGTGTGTTAATAGTGATTTGGCTTGGGATCTTACTCTATGTTACATGATATGCTTTTTCTGTCTATAAAATCTTAAAGATTCATCACCCCTGTCATCTGATGAGATATTTTTACAAGTTTGTTTAATATCTGCGAAACAAAATCACTTGCACTACTGCACACTCCAATTAGTTCCTACAACTTCATATCATTGTGTTGTCTGCTGATTTTTATCATCTGATTCTCATTGCATGTGGTAGTGATGATACTAATGCTGTGTTTTGCAGAGGTTTGTCGTTGATTCAAGTAATTTATGAATAAAAAATCTGTCTGTAGTTCCTTTAAGTTGTATCAGGTTTCACATAAATAGATAAGTGCACAGGATTAACTGAACTTTTTTAAAAATACCTAGCTTTTGTCTTTGGTCCTTCTAATTTTGTATTACGCTTTTAGCATGACAGTCTTGAGGTAAGTCCAGGGTAATGAAGTCATACAATTCTGTGGAAATTAGCCTTGTCTAACAAGTATTGAAATAATTTAGGAGCATGTTGAAGTTCTGATGTATTTTCAATTTTTTCTCAGGTTAAATTTCTTATCTTTGTTATGTTTAATTATCTACTAGTCTTGTTTGATCATATTTTCTACATTCAGTTTCAGAACTGCTCAAGCACAACATCCGTCTGCAAATTCATAAACTAAAGAAATTTGATATGCCATTCATTACAAACTATCTTTTTCTATTATATGGATCTTATGTTGATGGAACCATTACTTCTGTTACTAGAACAGAACTATAGAGAGGAAAAATCTACTTTGTCCTAGTAACATGTGGAGAACATGCCATATGGGACTGGTTATTTACACACTTAAATGCAAATTTTATGGAGCACTGATGTAGTTCAATAAATTAAATTGAAATTCTTTAGTGAATTAGGATTTGTTCCTATAAACATCTTGAGTCTAAGGTTGTGGTGTAAGGGTGAGGCAAGACACATTGGGTTAAATTGAAATTCTTTAGTGAATTAGGATTTATTTCTATAAATATCTTGAGTCTTAAGGTTGTGGTGTAAGGGGGAGGCAAGACACATTGGATGCTTTTGAGAATATTCTCTAGGTTTCTAAAGGGGGTTGAAAGAAGAGTTTTTCGAGCTTATGTAAGTTGTGTGCAAGAAAATTTGTGCTTAAGTGAAGATAACTCAATAGTCTTATAATTGATATCATATATTGAAGAATTTGATCTTCTCCATGGAGGTAAGCAGGAAATTACCGAACCATGTTACATCATGTGTCGACTTTCTAATATGCTTTTGATTGTTGATCTATGATAGATTTTTCTTTTGGTTTTGGAATTATTTTCTTCTTCCCCAACACCAAGTAACTTATGCGACATGATTTACCTTGCTTTTGGTTGCAGATCGAAAGCTTGATGGTCCAATTGCAGACGAAGGACCATTATATTGCTCAACTGACCGATTGGATCCTGTTCCTCCTGAACAAGAACCAAAAACAGTGGAGACCATCTCCTGTTTCTGATCCTAAGCCAGCAGCAAAGGAGCCAACCATGTGAAATGTCTTTCCAGGTACCTTTCTGCTTTCATTTTCCTGTTTCTTCCTTTAAAAAATTGAAATGACTTCTCTTCAAGAAAAAGATGAAACATGAGGGGATGTTTTGGACTTCAGAAGGAAAGATGTCATGTTATCTGTCCATCACTTGCAACAATTAATACAAGCAAAAGATGATGTGCAAGACTGGCTATTTTGATCCTTTGCAGTAGATCTACTGCTGTAAAAATCAAGCACGTTCAAGAGAAGTGGAACAAGATACAATTGGCCACGAATGGATTACACAGCTAAATTGGTATTAGTGGTGTCATAGAGAGTGAAGCACTTTGGATGCTGACAACACTGAATGGTGAGCTTCAAATAAGAGCCAATAAGTTTGTTCTTTTCTCGAGGATTGAGGGATAATCCAGAGTTGACTTTATATGGTCTGATGTGCAATGAACATGAGAAATTGTTGGATGAACCCAATCCATGGCTTTTTCAATACGTCAATTCCAATCCCAACACTAAAATATGGTTGATGTGGAAGTCTCGAAAGGTGGAAAATATCCCAACAACCCCTTCAGAGGTTGGATTGGACCGGCATCCATGACTTTTCAATACACGTCTCAATCCAAAAGAAAACTGGAAATGTTTGAGATGGCCCGGCATCATCATGCAATAGACTACCAAGTCCGCCCAAAAAATTATCATGGGACATAAAGACCCAAATTGGATTTCCACCCAAAAAAATTAGGTGCATCCTGGCATGGAATTCAAATCGCAGATTTGAGGCTACGCTTGCAGATTCTCATGATAGTTCTGAATAAAATAATATGAGAACTAACATGGTTTAGATGTTGTTTTCTTCATTCCTTGCAGATTCATTGAGGAGAAGTGGAGAAGATTGCAACATCTACGTAGTATTTGAAGACTTCGATACTTGGAGGTTTGTACACATATCAACCACTTGGACTTGTGGCTTTAATTGTGGTAGGGAAAGCAGTCCATTACTTGACCACTGGAAATTGATGGGCAACTACTAACTCACCTATTCATGGGAGAGCCTCTGCCATTATTTTCATGTCGCCTCCTGTTTAACTTCACGAGTTTAAACTACTCTCATTGAAGGAGACATTTAGTCTCAATTTTCTCCCCCACCCCCAAGATAGGGCATGAAAATGTTTATTTTCATTGCAGAAACAGCTTCCCTGCTTATACGGGAACTTCGTATGCTTTTTATTTCTTATTTTGTGGTTATACCTTTTAACGCAACAGCATTTTATCATGTGAACTTTTAGTTATCTAAGACTTATTCATCTAAAATAATTTCTTTGTCAGATTTAGGAATCCTTGCAGTCTACGTTTTATGTTTTTTCTTTTTTTTTAACGTGGAAATTTTTTGCTAATATTGTGAGTAAAAGTGGAAAAAATTGGGGTCACCACATAAAGATTTTTCTTCTTATTCTTCCCTCCCGTCAATCAAAAAAATGGAAACTAACATTCAATTAATAAATATTGATTACAATGACATACTTATAATGTTCACTTAGTTGGGAGTGTTATATATGGTCATGACATCAGTTGTTACAGTACGATTCCAGTTTGCCTACAACGTCCGACACGTGGCCAATTCTCTAGCATTAAAAGTCGGAGTTGTACCCGAATCCGTTAATTGCGAGTGGTAGGTGGAGCGTCGCATGAGTTGGGTGGCCTGCCGGGCGCACCCGCCTCCAGCCACGAAACAGACCCATTTCAACGGCCGTGATGGAGCGCAACTATCTCGGAACGGACAGCAGCCTTGGGTGGGACCCCCGACCCGGAGGTTTTACATGTGCGGTGGCGTCACAACCAACCCCACGTGACCACCGTCGCGTCCGAATCGCCATCGGTAAGCGTTTGTTTATTTGGGCCCGCTCTTCCGCGTACGAACTTTCGGCTACCCGCTAATCTACCTGCCCGTTCTCTTGCGGGTCCCACTTCGACCATAGTTTATTGAGCTGAAATAATAGTCGGCGGCAGCAGAATTGGAGTACGTTCATATGGCCGCCTACTCATCGCGTAAAAGTTGAGGTAGACCGTTGGGTCAAAATATTCTGTCTCCATTCATTTCCTCTTATTTTGGAATAACTGACCGTGGAGGGGTATATATGTAATTTACTATTCGTAATATTTTGCTTGTCCTTTGAATCCGGTAGTTGGTCAGAGCGAGAGAGAAAGGGAGGGGTAGGTGGTGGCGAGCCAAAAGGAAGACGCAGAGCGGCGAGCATAAAAGGGTAGCTGCCCCCATTCGTCCTTCACCGTCTGCAAGATAGCTGCTGGTTAGGTTTGTCCTTGGTCTCTGCTCTCTTTTCTTTCATGATTTCTTCCTGTGGTGCTTGTTCTCTCGCCCATGCCATGCGCTTGCTTGATCTTTTGTCGGTCTCTGCCCGTAGCTTCCTTTTTCTTGGCGGGGAAACGGGTTCTCTTGAATGAAGAAAGAATTAGGAACCGCTTGTTTTTGGCTTATTTTGCTTCATCGTGGGTCTTCAGCCTTGATGAGATGGTCCTTGATCAAGAATTTTAATCATTGTTCTTTCACGAACGGTGCTCTGCTTAGATTGTGTGGACCTAAGCTCTGCTTAGATTGTAAGGTACTAAGCTACTTCTTGATTCAGTCTGTCGTATCCTGAGACTTATCTGATCGCATAGTTTAGGGCATAAGAGAGTGGCGATGAGCATTCTTTTGGTTGGAAGATTCCTTCTCGACTAGAGATGCATCAAAGCACTTATGGAGGTTAACTGGTCCGTGTACTACATTAATTCATTCAGTGGCTTTGCAATACGTGGTGATGATGAATGCATATTTATGCTAGAGGGGCTAATAGAAGCCACTGCAGGAACAAGTAAATGCTATGTACCGCATAGCATATGATATGATCATAACAGCATACGGTTCTTATTCTGCAAGTGCCTCCAAATGATAACGTTTAGTGATTAATTGCTTATGATCCAGACATCCTTAAGAATATCATGTTTCTGAGACTCAATGTTTATGTCTCTTAATTTTGCAAAGTTCCTTCCGATTTTCAGGTACTTTGAGGAGAGTGATATTAGTAAACTTGTTACATTGTCATGTCTTAGTAGACAAAGATGTGCCACGTAACAAATTTCATTCCAATTTTTGGGAGCTTTTGAGGATATTGATTTTAGGCAACTTGTTACAGTGTTGTCTTAGTATGCTTCTTTGAGTCTCAATATCTAGTTGTTTTGTGGTTAAATTTTTACTCACTCTCTCAGAGATCTAAGTAATGTTTGTGCAATAATATGTGATCCATTCTCATGTGCAAATGATCATTTTTCTATATAATTGTTCAGGTTTCATTCAAAGAAGAACAAAATCATCATACTGCAGTTAGCCATGTCAACTGTGTCAGATACATCTTTGAGAAATGGCTCCTTAGGAAATAACAGTTTTAGGAGTGAATCATTTTCAGAAGAGAAAGACATGGGTCTTGTACGGGAGGCTGGTTGTTTATCCATAATCGTGCTTGGTGCTTCTGGTGACCTTGCCAAGAAGAAAACATTTCCTGCACTCTTTCACATTTTTCAGCAGGTTCGTGGTGCTTATCTGTTTCGTCATATATTGATTGATATGTATTATTTAACTATGTAGTTTTCTTTGATAACTAGAACGTGAAAAATGACCTCGTTATATGGCTTGTTTTTCTAACAAATCATTGTCCTCTTCTCTTGATGAATACTTATGGTTACATGTTGGAAGTTTATTTTTGACTTGTGTTTTATCAAACTTGTCATTGATGTCTAAGCAAAAGCCTGCTGTTTATAATGTGATTTTTTTTGGCATTAGGTGAACTATTAATCTTCAGTTCTCTATAATTTCTTTTTGTCCTTATCAAGCAATATTTTTCTTGATAATCTCGGCTCATTTAAGTTCTTTGTTTGGTTTTTGGGTCAATATGTTTTTGAGTTTAGCTTATTTGTTGGTTAATGCCATGATGAGAATTTCAGATGAATAATCTTGAGAAATTTTACAAGGAAAAGAATAAAAGGCAGCTGCTCGTTCCGTGTGTTGGAACATTATTTTGCTTTCCATGAATAGTAGTGTTCCTAAGAAAGCTTCGAGTTGTCTTTAGATTATGGATTGTTTTTTGTTAATTTATGCATATCTCAGTTAATAAAGAGTTCTTTTGTGTTTTTAGTTGATTCTAGGCTCTTTTTTGGATTAGTGTCTTACAGCTGAGATTCATTTATATTATTATTTTTTACATTAATGTGTATTATTGTACATTTGAATTTACATGTTGAAATGTCAGATAATGTCTGTCTATTTATGCATCATATCAGTTTATGCATGCGTGATAAGTTCATGTTTACAGTTGTAACATCTGTAAATTTTCTTTGTGATTTATGTTGCATATTATGATCAATGCCATTCTTTTGAATAAATATATCATATAGTATATGCAATTTCAGTAACATACTCATGTTGCTGGAGAAATAAATAGGGATTCTTTCAAGAGAATGATGTGCACATATTTGGTTATGCCCGAACAAAGCTTTCAGATGATGATTTAAGAGAACGCATCCGTGGGTAAGACACTATTTTGTCATAAAGCATCTTGATCACTAATGAGCTTCACCAATAATTTTGGCCTTAACTCCACACAAATTGTGAAATATACCTTCTCTGTCATTCCATTTTCCCTTTTGGATCATTTGAGATTTTGATTATGCATTGGATATATTTTGTTAAAATGTATCTAATCTTGGATGGTAGTACTTCCAAGTTCCAACTAATATTACAGTGATGTGATAAATGGGTCAAAACAAGATTCAAAATTACTGATGGAAAAAAAGAAACAAGTTATACGAAGCATGATTGTCCATTATAACAAAAGGGTTGAATCTTACACTTGAATGATCTTTAGTTTCTTCTAGCAGCATGAGGAATCAAATATAGAACATAGGTAGCATGACAACTGGAAATGTTACATCTACTGGTACAAGCTGGTTGTGTCATCTGGGACAGTCGCCTAGCAAACATCATCTGATAAAATCTTATTAGTTCACTTCCTCATATTTGTTGTTTTTCTGCAAGGATGTTATAATCAGAGCATTGGTAGGATTTGATGGGTCTGATTGTTGTTACAATTCATGTCTAATGAGGTCTACCTTTCTAGTGTGTGTCGTCACCCTCATTGTGAAATATATGATCCGATGTTGTTATTTGATATGGGCAATTACTTGTGTGTTTCGGACATTCAGTAGATTTTTTTAATTTAGAAATTATGTATTGGTGGATATTCCATACAATAGGTGGCTCAAGTATGTTTTATACATGGAATCAGGATTAATTTTAAAACAACTGATCCAAATAATTCATATGGACACTACATTTTCTCAAGTTTACTCTTTTTCTATATTTTTGAACTAACTCGATGATAAAAGATAACAATTAGAGAAAATGGAGCTTAAACCAGTGCATCTGATCCTTAGGCTATCAACAATCACGCTAAACAATGACACTTGAGCAATAACACATGCTACAGCAGTATTGAGGTCAAAGTCAGTAAACTGTTTTGGAGAAAAAAGTCAGCGAACTCTTTTGGAAAAAAAGTCAGTAAACTGTGTTCCTCCATGCACTATGATCTTATCCAGATCAAATAGTCATGAATGTCCACCTATATATAATTGTTTGGACTCTCCTTTTGGCTTCTTGGAAAGTGCTAACTTTATTTAGCTAGAAAGGCTCCATCACCCATTTGCCTTATATAAATAGGTCTCTGGTTTATGTTCTCTAGTAACCCACCCTTATCTACTAGCTTCATTTCACTTTGTTGATGAAATTAATGAACTCATGCTCATCCTCTTTTCCTCAAAGAAAAAAAAAAAAAAGAATTTGTGCTACAATAATCATGGGCAGAAGTTAATTTTACTTGGCAAGGAGCAATGTGG
Organism: Musa itinerans; assembly: GCA_001649415.1. Lineage (NCBI taxonomy): Eukaryota > Viridiplantae > Streptophyta > Magnoliopsida > Zingiberales > Musaceae > Musa > Musa itinerans. The sequence goes on along the minus strand of LVTN01000623.1, from coordinate 59,422 downwards.
AGCCACCTGCCCAAAGCACCGAGTTCCTAATTGCAAAGTTCATAAGAGATATTGAAGGTTATATAAACATAGGAACTTTGCAGACAGATGCATGCAAGCATGAAATCTTGACAGCTACATATGCCAAAAAGAAAATTACTGAGTACAATGAGAAGTCATTGTTGAGATTTGGTAGCACTTAGTTTAACTGGTGATATTGCACTCAGTGAAGCTCAATGATTCAAAGATTCATGCTTCAGTGGATGGATTCTAAGCAAAGAATAAAAAGTTTGCACTGCATTTTTTAACTGGTTGATTTCAGATCTTCAAATGAACCTCAGAGAAGCAATAATATTTAATAACGGACTTTTCATTCCTTTTTGCAAGTACCTTTCCATTTGACATTTGGTTAGACGAAAATGAGCACAATAGAAGAGAACATTTTCACTATTACAGTGAAGATTCTGACCATTTTTTTTACATCTTTAGTTTGTTAGTGTTTTTCTGCAATGCAATTTGATAATAGAACTGAATTTTGTCAATGTTGTTCAGATACCTTGGCAAAGTTGTGTCAACTGAAAATGCAGAGATTCTATCGAAGTTCTTACAATTGGTAAACTGATTCTACCTCTCTTACTCTGAACTTTTCTGAGTTTAGGAGGTGTAAAATTTATGATTGCTTTGCAGATTAAATATGTCAGTGGCTCATATGACAGTGAGGAAGGTTTTCAACTGTTGGATATGCAAGTTTCAGAGCATGAGAAATCAAAAAATTCCCAACCAGGAACCTCTCGCAGGCTATTTTACCTGGCACTTCCTCCATCTGTATATCCTTCTGTCTGCAAAATGATAAGAAGACATTGCATGAACCAGTGTAAGCTTTCCCATAAATTTCATAAGATGTGATAATTAGATTTGCTAGTATAATGTCGCTGATGTCATTTAACATAGAATTTAACATCTGTATGTACTTTATGAATTTGTATAATTCATGCTTGTTACTATCTAGATGAATGATTCATGATGTCTTCTTCTCTCTCATTCTTGTCAATGAAATGGACCAAATAGAATTTGAAAAAGCCATTGCAATCTTCAGGTTTGCCAATGACATTTTTCAGTTACTAGTAGTTTTGGTAAAATACATTACTAAATGAAAATATTTTCTACTTCAATGGCTGTAATTTTCAAAGTGTATGTTTCCCATGTCACTTTCCTTAAGAATTTTGTAGACTGTTCTTCATCCATTATTTTTCATAATAAATATGTTACATTATACTTTCCTGCAGACTTTGTTATGGTTACAGAAAATAATTTCTATGTTAGTAAAAAGCTTTCAGAGTTAGTGCAGAACATTTGTGAAAAACTGCTTTTCTTTGATGAATTTGTAAACAACCTTTCCCTTTTGTTGCCACACAGAGAGAGAGAGAGAGAGAGAGTAATTAATTATTTTCCTCCCATATATATTTATCTCTTTTTCAGTTGCTCCTCATTACACATATTTCATGATTATAACATAATAAAAGTGCATAGTTTTCTAACTTTGCCACAAAAAAAATGTTTCTGCAATAGGATTGGAAAGGATAACTATTATAACGTTTTAATAATCGTTTGGGAGCATCTTGAAGTTTCAATCATGTTGTATTGTGATAATGTGGTATTTGCATGGTTCTCATGCCATGCTGAGGATAACACTATGGGGTAGACCCCATAGTGTTTCTTGTGTTGCACCATTGGCATAGGTCACTTGACAACAATTAAATCCTTGGTTCTAGTAGATGCAATATGTAGTATAAAATCTTGATAAATAAGTACACCAACATCATTCTGCATTAATCATTCACAAAGTACTTTCATATAAGTTTTATATCATTGTGTCAACTTAAGAAGCATTCCCTTCTTTTTTTCTGAACTGCAAAACATTTATAATATATCACTTACTTTTCCTCCTAAGAGTGCTAGTTGTAAAGAACATGGGTAGATTCATGAGCGACAATGATAATAGAAGAGTTACATCATGCATACTGTGGCAGGAATCTGTGTTATTATTTTGGCCTTTGTGTCTGAAAGATACAAATTTCTCTTTCTAATTTTACCTTCCTGTGCAACCATCTGTAGTTAGATTCTTACATTGTTTTCTCCTTTTTTATTAGTCTTTTTCTAAAGAGTTTATAAATAAAATATGTCAACATCATTCTGTATAATTGTTAAGAAATTTTTTTCAGATAAGAAGTTGAATCTCTATGTGCCAACTTCTGAGGTTTCCCTGTCATGAAGTGCAATTAGTGCTTTTGGCAACCCACAATTGAAGATTTTGTACTTCCATGAATTGATTTTATGTTTTCATTGTATGTTTCCTTCCAAAGGGAAACTTCTTGTTCTGCATATTTTACAGGATTACTAGTTACACAAAAAAATTTTTGTTATTTGATATATGATTATATCCTAAGTAATTTCCTATTGGCATCATAGTGGGAGTCTTCTTCCTTTTTTATGCTGAATCTTACTAGGTTCTTTAAATTAATATTTCTCAGCTGATCTTGGTGGGTGGACACGCATTGTGGTTGAGAAACCTTTCGGAAAAGACTTGGAATCTGCAGAAGATTTAAGTGCCCAGCTTGGAGAGTTATTTGATGAAAAACAACTTTACCGAATTGATCACTACCTGGGAAAGGAGTTGGTTCAAAACTTGGTAATAATGTGTAACTGGAACTGACATGCTTCTTTTTTGAAGGGATAACTGGAAGGGAGGACACCCCACCAGGCTTCTTTAATCTTCCAACTAACAATTAACCGTTTTCCTATGTCTGGTTTAATTTACAGCTGGTGCTACGTTTTGCAAACCGCTTCTTTATGCCTCTTTGGAATCGTGATAACATTGATAATATACAGGTAATTTTTGCTCCTACAGGCACTGTAGTTCAAGAAACATGGGTAAATTCATGAGCCAGGAGGATAATTTACAAGTGTCTATCATGCATAATTTTACAAGAAAATATGTTTTCTTTTGGGCTTTTCATCTGAAACATACAAGGCCCCATTTCTAATAATAGCATGCAATGGCTGTGTGGATTTCTTGTTCTCTTTTTTCTGGAAGCCTGAGACTTCCATTTCAGCATCCATAACTCGTTGGCACTAGCTTTTTTGATGTGTTGTTTCCCAAATCCTAACTACTTAATAATATTAATTCACTTTGCATTTTGATTATATGTGTATCATGGGAAAAAGGCACTTTCTGTACTATATACTATTTTATGGCCATCCAATCATTGTATTTCATGAGTTTGAGAGGTGCCACCATTATTCTTGCTTCTAGAGTAACAGTTCAATATTTTGATATAACATAAATAATGACATCGTCCTTTGTATAATATTTTTTTGAAAAGCATGTCGAATTGTTACGGTCTTATCATCCAGAATATTCTCATTTCTAACATAGAAATAACTCTGAATCTGCAGATTGTATTCAGGGAGGACTTTGGAACTGAAGGGAGAGGAGGATATTTTGATGAATATGGGTATGTATATTTTATGCATTTTGAGAATTGGACGAAACATACCTTCCAAACTAAGGACCAGATCTTTGTCCTGGCACTGGAATCAGTTCTGAGAACTTTAGCAAAGCTTGATTGGTGGTTGGAAGAATATGCACAGCTCATGGTTTAGACTTTAGAGAACTTCTTAAGAGAAAATTTTGCATGATTTTAGTGAGGATTATTCCTGTATAGTTCCTATCAGATATTTCCTTACTGGGGTGGAATCTATGCTTTTCTTTAAGATTCTCTGAAATGTACTTTATGTATTAAATTCACACAACTTCATTAAGTAGAAGTTTTCCATGATAACTTGTTAATATTGTTGGAGGCCACACTGTTTGGTAACTTCCAAGGAGTCCAGTTTTTGCAATAGAGTGGATAGCTTCTTCTTCTTCCTCTTGAAAGAAGCGTAGGGAATCTTGTTTCTCTGTCTTACATTTTGACTGCAAATACTGGTGATCATATTATATACTATCATACATATAAAATTAAGGTAAATAATCTTTGTTAACACTGTTTTGGTGTATTAAATATTAAACTTTTTGAAGGCTAACCACATTTATCATTTTGCAGAATCATTCGTGATATCATTCAAAATCATTTGCTACAGGTAATGGAAAGTAAAGTATTGTTGTTTGTTTGACAGATTAAATTGTATACCTAGGTCTATTTATTCTCTTAGAAAATTGATTGTTCACTTTTGAAGAAATGTGCAATATGACTATATTTATTCACCATTCATCTGCTTATTTGTAAATTGTTTATCTTGTTAAAAGTAATGAAGAATGGAAGATGATGCTTAAAAACATGCATGTAATGCTACTGAGGCTAAATTGTCTCCAAATACCCCTCAGCTTCCTTAATCCTTTTTTGGCTTATTCTAAAACCTTTATTTTCCTTAAAGTTGTTTCCATTCTATATCTTTCCTTGCTATTAGATATCATCTCCTATATCATTTACGTTTAATTGATGCTAGAATTATATCTTAAAATTAGATTTTAATTGAAGATGTTACTTCTTTGGTCTCACAAAGACAACTATATCAGTTTGATCTACCAAAAGAATATACAAACATTAAACGTATGTCCTCAGTTGTTTATGGCATTAAAGATAGTGCGATCACATGGTTTGTTTTAAAAAAACTATTAACTTTTATGGCCTTATAGTGTCCCAAAAGTTTTGTAAAATTGACACTTTCAGCAAATATAGATAGTCAGTCATCCTTCTGTAAGCTGTTTTTTCTCTTGTTATTCTAGACTGATTTTGTTTTGTCTCAGTGTCCACACATGTGAAAATTAGTTTTGTCACTTCATTAACTCAGTTCTTCAGCAACTAGATTATATATATGATGGGCATTTTTTTTTTAAGTTCAATATTTATGATCCACCATCCATCTTCACTTGAATGCTTAAGATCTTCTTGCTTGAAATAGGACCCTGTTCTTGCAGATTCGAACACTCTTCTTTCCATATCGTGGTTTTAATTCAGTTTAGTAGCATTTGGTATTGATGTAGAACTTGTTATCTGCTAGATAGTCACCAATTGGCTAACTTGATTTTAAATAATTCATGAAGGCATGAAATGTATTGAAAGGCAGATGGGGGGCTACTTTCAGACAGGAGACTAGTTAATTATACATAATAGTCTTATTTTTAAAACAATTGAAACTAACTATACTTACATCATACATGAACACAGTTGTGTAGTCTTGATAGCAACTTAGCACGACCACAAATTTAAAAACCAGGTGATTGTCTTTTTCTTCAAATACAAAATTACAAACTGTCTTGACATGATTACAAAGAAGGTCAACATCTCATGACATGCTGATTATTTTTAAAACTTTTTTTTTATTTTCCTTGTCCTTTAATTTATTGCACATTGTTAGACTTGAAGAAACAGCTGCTTTGATACTGTTGCAGGTCCTTTGTTTGGTTGCCATGGAGAAACCTGTTTCACTAAAGCCTGAGCACATTCGGGATGAAAAAGTGAAGGTCAGAACTCATTTTGTATGGACCAAGTTTAATCATGTCTTCATCTGCTTGCCATATCTTACACATGGCCGTTTTTAATCATCCCAGTTAGTTCAACAAACAAACTACGATACATTCTTTTGCCTCCTTTATTTCAAACTTGGCCATCTTATTGTGGTGTCTTTTTCTAAATTTTTGTCAACCATCAGGTTCTTCAGTCAGTGCTACCAATAAAACCTGAAGAGGTAGTCCTTGGACAGTATGAGGGCTACAAAGATGACCCAACCGTTTCTGACAGTTCTAACACTCCTACATTTGCAACTGCCGTTCTGCGTATACACAATGAAAGATGGGAAGGTTTGGACCTGTCAATTACAAGTTATATTTCATTCTTTTGATGGTCATATCTTTTTGCTTCTGTACAAAGAACATAGAAGCAAGAAATGCCTTGCTGATCAGCGTGGGTCAACATGGTGCATACACACCATACCAGAATGGTATTGGCTGCATCATGCCAACCTGTGCCAAAGACAATGGCAATGGCAATGGCATGCTATTTTCCTGTCTTAGCTGCTGGTACTTGTGATGTGTCAACTGACACAGCACGGTGTCGATGTGCCAGCAAGGTATCAACATGTCCTCATGTTGTAAAACCACAATCTTTGCGCTTGATTTTATAAAATGCTGTAAAATGACTAAAATCTTTTCCTAAATAATTGTTTCCATATTGTGCTTATCTGAATTCACTAACACTCTTGGATATCATGCAATGCAGGTGTTCCTTTTATTCTCAAGGCAGGAAAAGCTTTGAATTCTAGAAAAGCAGAAATACGTGTTCAATTTAAGGATGTTCCTGGGGATATCTTTAAAAGTATGGTTTTTCAAATTTCATTTAGACTCTCTAACAACTCCTTGACGTTCTCTCTTAAAAAGTTTTTGTTGATCAGTCTCTAAGTCAAGCAATATTGTTCAACAACCTCACAAATTTTGAATAAAAATTCACTTTAGACAGTGCTTGGGATGTTAGAGACTGAAGAGAAATAACCATGTTGATACTTGCACAATATATTGGTTTCTTGTCCCACTCAATGTCATAATTTCTTTTCCACTATTTACTCTTGTAGAAACTTATATCATTTTTTTTGTTATTAAATGTGCTAAGGTAAGAAGCAAGGGAGAAATGAATTTGTCATTCGCCTGCAACCATCAGAAGCCATGTATATGAAACTAACAGTAAGTTCTTGATCCCTTAGTCAGTGGTGTATGGTACTGTGTCATCAGCACAGTCTTGTCTTGTAAACCATCTCATGGAATGTGTGTCTTAGTTATAAGCCACAGTTTGATCTCTGGTTGCATCATTTTGATAGTTGTTAGACTCGAGACTCCACCCTTTCAGTCTTAGTTTGCCTGCAATCACCTTGTTGACTGGCTGGAGGATATGGCTCTTTAAGGTCACCTTGAGACCATAGTATGGAAGATAGATGGTCATATCATATTCCATCATGATTTTCACCAGAATACTGGATATCATGCTAGGGGTATCATGACCTGTTTCCTGCTTCTGGAGCCTCCAAGGTGTTTCTTGCGATTGCATGTCCTTGTTATAATAATTTATTTTGTGGTTACTTTATTTTCTTCTGCAGGTCAAGAAACCCGGACTACAAATGTCAACTATACAGAGTGAGCTAGATTTGTCTTATGGTCTAAGATATCAAGACGTCAAAATCCCGGAGGCCTATGAACGGTTAATCTTGGACACGTACGTTCGGTAACTTCTGTTAACTAGTATTTGCTACCCTTTATAAAGATTATATTCAGTATCTGTATCTTTCATTTGAATATAGTTTATTACATATCAAAACCCATAGATGATCCAGAAACTAATATTTTCTGCAGTGCTGTTTTGCATAATGATCTTAACAGTGATAACTTATCCAGACAAGTACTTTTATCTTTATCTGAAACTTATGGTCCAATTTGCAAAATTTTGCATCTAGGTGATAGAAGTTTTTACAGATCACTGATAACAGTAGTATCAATCCCAAGTCACGGTAGCTCCATCCTGAAACATTCTCAGTGATTATAAGGACCAGTGACCTAAAAGGATGTTTTTTGTAATGCTAGTACTTTTATGTTTGATCAGATGACCATCTGCATAGAAAGCACTTTTATGCTAGTTCTTTTATTTGTCATGCTACTACTTTTTATGATAGATCATTAGGCTTTGTCACCAGTGATCATCTGTAGTTCCCAAATGCCACTGAGAACTTTGGTAGAGCCATAGTTCCAAAACCCAGAGGGACTACAGCAATAATTGATGTCTTAGCTAAGAACATGTCTTGGAACTCGAATGCAGATATATATGGCTACTGAGGATGTCTGGTTGTCCTAGTTACCCTGATATATGATGTCTGAATGAAATAAACCAACCAATGTCTTGTGTGCATGCTTCCCTTATGTACATCCTGAAATACATATATCAATGGAAGGAAATCATATACTTAACCAACCAACGAAATGAAGTGTGCGTATGAACTTCTCATGTTGAGGGAGCTTATTTTTTCTTACATACAGCTTGTCATTTCTTGGCCACCTAATTTTACTTTCTCCACATATTATCACAGTCCTAATGTCGATTTCACATTCCATTCACAAATTTGCAAACTATTTTTTCTTGTTCGGATCGTTCATCTGCCTATCACTTCGATCTCTAATTTGTTGAAATTTCTTCTTCACAGAATAAGGGGCGACCAGCAACATTTTGTGCGCAGAGATGAACTAAAAGTATGTCCCCTCATAATTAATTAATCTATAGATCTATAGATGAAATAAATGAGTTTGGTTATGATTTTTATTGACTGTATGCCATAGGTCGCATGGGAGATATTCACTCCTCTTCTACACAGCATCGACGAGGGACAACTGAAGCCCATTTCATATAAACCAGGCAGCCGTGGTCCAGCAGAGGCAGATGAGTTACTTGCCAAAGCTGGATATGTGCAAACACATGGCTACATATGGATTCCACCAACCCTTGCATAACTCGTTAGTTAGGTAACCCCCTTTCGCGGCCTACATACGCCTCACTATAATAGTATCTTTCAACACACAATCTACTTCCTACCTTGCCTTTGAGCCTGCGTGTGTAATATGCACCAAAAGCCATGATGCATGTTTTGCATCAAATGACGAGGCTTTCCTCGCGAGCTTGTCTCGTGCTTATGCTTGTACTACACCATGCCGTCAAATTTTGATATAAATAAACTCTGCTTTCTCCTTCTTGGAAGTAGTTTGTCAAAGCCTCGTACACCGGAAGAAGCATGACTAAATCTTTTGACAGTGATTTGTCATTTCTTTTCCTCCGCTGGTTTTGTATTATGTTTCTGCTTAACGTCAATTCCTAAAAAAGTGGCTAATATTATCTTTTTGCCTCTGAAGAGCGCTTCATTTTCATTTTCTTTAACGTTATAATTTTACCCTAAAAAGGTGAGCGGTTATACAATCTTTTTTCAACTTTATTGTCTTTTTCTTAGCTTGGTTTGGACCGGTTTAGGTTTGATCAATAAATCTTGAGCCGGTTCAAAGCTCCAAAATTTTTAATTAGAAGATAAATTTAATAAATAAAATTCAAATTTTAGCATTTAGATATTTATAATTCTAAATAATATTATAAGTAAATATTTTAGTACAATATATAATTTTAATACTTTTATATATTCAAATATTGTTCGATAAGCACTTGGATCATACATTTTTATGCCCTCCAAAATGTTTTCTAATTTTTTAAAATTTTTAATTAAATTTTATATTTATATTTTTATATATTTTATTATAAATTTGGTCCAGTTTAATCCATGGGACCTGTTCTTAATGCATCGAACCAAAGCCAAAAATGAACTTCTTGTAAAGAGATGAAAGGGAAAATAAATAGGAGGTATATTTAGAATTTTAAGAAGTGGACGGTCTGATAAAAGAAATAAAAATGGGATGTTCTTCCTAGAATTCGTCCATATTCAAATTCTTTATCAGCAAAAGAATTCTCTTACCTCAAAAGAGTAGGTAGATTGGCATGCAGCTGATAGACATGAACATGATATGCGCAACCCTTTGTATTCGTTCACCAATCAAATTTGAAGAGCCGAGATGGCAAAACAAATGACAATGAGAAAGCAACATGGTCATTTTGCAGCCTACTAAATTAAGAGAGATCCATGGTTATGGTTAGGTGTTTTAGTGTTTTGATGCTTACATTTTTAAAAATTATATTGGTATTCTTATAATTACGAAAATAAAATATCTAAATTTATTTATTTTAACGACGAAAATATAAAAATAAAGGACAGAAAGATAATTTTAATGTTGAGTGGCGGACAACGATGTCGCTTGCGTCGATGCCAATGCAATTGCTTGGCCACCTCCGACGATAATAAGGTCCACTCTCACCACAACGACACCCGCCTCCATGAGTATACCGCTGACCTCATCGTCATCCTGTGTCGTTCTACATTTGCGTCGACATTGACATAGTTGCCAAGCAGCAAATGTATCGGCGACGACGCAGATGGTGGTGGCCGCCTCGCTACTGACCTATCGGGCGGATCCCAACCTCAACCCCTCCCCCTTTGCATATGCATCGACATCGATGCAGATGTCGAGCGATCGCTGTACTAGATGTTGTGATTGAAGATAGCATAGGACATGGGCACCGACCTCCTCTACCTCCACTAGAGAAATCGTCGGTCGTGCATGCCAACCTCAGGCCCTCCAACGTCTTGCTTGGCCCAGACTTTGAGTCCTACCTCGTCGACTATGCTATCATTCTATCCCTTTTGCTCTTTCCCCTAGCCTCACTCCACGACCTTGTGGAGGAGCACAGTGTCGATATCCCCCGATGGGTCTGCTCCGTGCGGGAGGAGCGAAATGACTCCAGCAAGGACCCTGGGTTGTCCGAGAACTAGGCATCTAAGGAGAAGCTGATGGCGCTGCTGAACATCATGATGGCATGCATAGCAGTCAAGGCAGAGAAGCAGGTCGTTGATGCGGGAGGTGCGGGCGAAGGTGATGGTCTCATCCAATAGTAGTGACCACTCGTCGGGGAGGTGGTTGAACAAGATGCAAAGCTTGTCGAGAGAGAATAGATCGAAGGGCGATGGTCACTCGGCATCTACACCAACACCGACACAAATGCAAAATGGGAGGGGTCGAGATTGGGATACGCTAACGAGTCAACAACAAAGCAACCACCATCTTTGTCGTAGACGCTATGGCTGCTACCACCATATGTGTCGACGCATATACAGAACGATGCTCCTCGTGGAAACGAATGGCATTACAATGAGAGTGAACCTCATCATCGTCAGAGGTGACCATGCAATTACGTCGACATCAAGTCGACATCAACACCAACGACACCACCATCGAACAATAAAATTATTATTTTATCTTTTTTATTTTTATGTTTTCATTAATAAAATTGATATCATTATAATAAATTGATCTAAATATTTTACTTTTATAATTATAAAAAATATCATATAATTTTTTAAAATATAAAAATTAAAATACTAAAAGCGATTAACAATCTATAATTAACTCTCCAACAACAAAAGAACCCAATCTTTACTTGAGAATATTATTCGATACGAAGAAAACCAAATTTGCCAAGTTATATATTAAAAATATTTTTAAAAAAATCCTGAAAGCATCGACTCAAAACCCACCATTTTGGGCGATAAATCTCCAACCAGTGTTCTTACATGTACTCAAAACCTCCATATTTTGTGGGGAAGGCAGAAAATTCGGTAACACCCGAAACAACATTACCAATATATATACTTCATCCACTCTGCCAAAATTTGTAATCCCTAGTAACCGAACATCCACTGTGCTCCAGCTGATCCATCCATACCACCTCACTTGCTATCAGTGAAATCAGCATCAATTACATCGCCATTGTCGGGCCCCTTGGTAGATGGTCCAGCAGATCCAGCATCGGCTCCAGGAGCAGGACCCGGGCCAGCTGCACCAGGCTGGTTATAAAGCGATTGCCCGAGCTGCATCACCTCCTGGTTCAGGGCAGCCATTGTGTCCTTCATGCTTTGGGTTGATCCACCAGCAACAGCATCCTGGAGGTCCTTCAGCTTTGCTTCCACCTTTTCCTTGACTTCGGCGGGTACCTTGTCTCCGAGCTCCTTCAGTTGCTTTTCGGTCTGATAAATCACAGACTCAGACTGGTTCTTTGTATCAATGGTGTCCCTCTTCTCCTTGTCCTCTTTGGCAAATTTCTCAGCTTCCTTCACCATCCTGTCCACCTGGATATTTCCATGTAGCAAAATTTGGTAAAGTTGAGTCCCAACATGTGGATTTGCACCCAACTTCCAAAATTCAATACCAATAATTGTGGTCTAAAGTGGATAAACCTAATTATGACAAGTGCTAAAGAACACAACCATGACAGCATTGATCTTTTCCAACAATTTGTGCTTTTGCATAGTTCTTGGATAGTATTTCATGGTAAATTTCAAGCAGAAGATGATGAACTTAAAGCAAAATATGAAAATCAACATTTCAAGATAAACCCTCTTGAGAGCTATGCTAATGAAAAAAAATGCATGTTCATTACAAGTCATAAGAAGGGTCAAAACGTTTAAAATATTAAATCAACTGGATATTTGGGTGACTACTATATTGAAAATGTTGACAATATATGAGTCCATAAAAAACTATATGCTCTGGTGCCATATGATAATTTTTTGAAAAGTGGAACTGAAAACAACTTTTAATCATTCTAATTGTGAAACAAAGCAGCATCCCTATGTAGTAGGTGATATACAAAAAACTGGATACTATGATGGTAGGTGATCTCACCTCATCATTGGGCAAAGTGCTGGCCCCAGTAATTGTTATGTCTTGTTTCTTCCCAGTGCCCTTGTCCACAGCAGTAACAGAAAGAATTCCATTGGCATCGATATCAAACTTGACTTCAATCTGTGGGACCCCACGTGGAGCTGGAGGAATTCCATCAAGACGGAAACTGCCAAGTGATTTGTTGTCTCTCACAAACTCTCTTTCACCTTGAAGAACATTTATCTCGACGCTTGTCTGGCCATCTGCTGCTGTAGAGAAGACTTCTGATTTAGATGTTGGCAATGTCGTGTTCCTTGGGATGATCTTTGTCATCACACCACCCAAAGTTTCCAAACCAAGGGATAGTGGTGTCACATCGAGAAGCACAATATCACTGACATCGCCAGCCAGCACTCCTGCCTGCAAACGTAAGCGCAGAAGTAAATGAACTACCCCATATAAAAGATAAAGAATAAGGAGGGTAGCTAGATCATTCTGAAAACATTAAAATCTTATCTCAAAGGACCTAATTCTAAATTAGTTTGCAGATTACACAAAATAGAACTTCCTTTGAGGTTCCAAATCCTGAATATCTAACTGTAGAATCAATTACAGAAACACTAATGATTGATCGCAGAAGAAAAAGAAACATTGGCACCATCGTTACAGAAAAGTTAATCCAGAACTTGTTTGCACAAGGTTCTGTATCAGTTGACGTAATAATCAGCAGCAAGAGAATACTCGGGACACGTATTCATCAAAATGATACTTCTTAGATATAAAGCCAGAAGTGCATAGAGGTAAAGGCATAAAGGTCTTTCATCATAGAATTAACAAACTTATGTAGTTTTTCAATGCCAAAACTCAGCAATTTATGCATATAAACATGACCACAAAGTTACAGGTGCATGTAACTTGAAATGCAGATATCACCAAATTCATACATGACAAGTGATGAAACAGATGTCCTACAATTCCATTTTATAATGCTGGTGGTTTACAGATACATTCCATATATGTAATTATCAATTATAAAAAAAGTGATTATTTTACTTGTATCATCAAAATTTTAAGGCACATAGTACACATCAGCTATTAATATAAATAAAAAAACAAAATTAATGTTCCATTGTTGCAAGGATGTTTATTCTTGCCCATACATTTATAAGCTTCTAGTTATAACATTGGCTCATATTTGTCACTTAGATAGCTCAGTACTACTAAAAGTTGAAAATGAGGCCTTATAGCATAAATTTTGGGAAAAAAATTGCATGAGTTGATGAACATCATTTTAACAAACGAACCTGTACTGCAGCACCAAGAGCAACAACCTCATCAGGGTTGACAGTAACATTGGGGTCCTTCCCAGTCATCTTCTTCACGAGTTCCTGAACTGCTGGGATACGAGTTGATCCACCAACAAGGATTATCTCATCTATGTCCTTAAATGAAAGCTTTGCATCTTTCAGGGCATTTTCTACAGGAGTTCTAAGCCTGATATCACCAACAGGTATACAAAAGATAAGGATCCAACTCAGAATAAAAATGAAGCATGGATATACACTATTACCAAAAAAATTAGACATCAAATCATTTCCAAATTACAGAATTAACCAGAAATATCAGTAATCATAAAGTAGAATGATTTTCACATTTTCGACCAAGAGGCTTAAATCCACCATTTTCTAAATTATTATGTTCTGCATCCCAATTCGATAACCTCACATAATGGAATTTGGATAAACCTGTCAAGGAGGTCTGAACACAATTCCTCAAATTTGGCCCTTGTAAGTGTTGTCTCTATGTGCTTGGGGCCATCAGCAGTAGCAGTGATAAAAGGTAAACTGCCAAAGATCAGGTACAGAGTCCAGATTAGAAAGGTCTAAAGATAATAAGAAAACAAAATTTAGAAAGATCATGATGATAAAACAAACAAATCATAGACACAACAGAATCTAACCTCATGTTTGTTTGAGTCAAGGAAGACAATTCCATCTTAGCTTTTTCTGCTGTTTCAGTCAGTCTCTGAAGAGCTTGTTTGTCTTTCAAAAGATCAATCCCCTCATCTCTCTTAAAGTCAGCAGAAAGCCAGTCGACAATTCTCTGAGCAAGAATTAACTTTTATCACTCAACAGCAAAGAATATTCATGTACTTATTTACCATCAACAAATGAATGCATTAACAGTATGCACAATTTATGCGGCAATATAAAAACTTCAGTAAGCATATTTTAGCAAGAATGAATATGATTAATGAGTTCATCAGTAAAATTTCGCAAGCATTTGGTTTCTTAGGTGGAAGTACAGAAGATTCAATAATGACACCTGAACAAACCTGTCTAGAATGACACCTGAACAAATTATTGGGCACAAGTAAAATTCCTGAATTCATCAGAAAAGATAGAAAAGAAAATCTGTCGATACAAATAAAAGTAGGTGATAGAAACAACCTACAGAAGAAGTACCAGAATGTAGAAACCAACAACAAGACTAATTGCATCAAACTTTCTTTCAGTGTAATCAGCTACTGGAATGCTATCCTTCCACAAAGTATAAAACAGCAGTCTTTGCAATTATCTTATCTAGAAATGATGATATGCTACTTCATGGGCTCATATGACAAAATAACCATCCCCCATCTCGGTTTATTGTGTGGTTCTTAGTGGATGCCTGACAAACAAAGACAACCAAACTACTATGTGAAACTTTTAGAACTTGGCATTACTCCAAGTGAAACATTAGTAACTTGGCGTTACTCAACCCAATGGCTGATTCTGTTTGATCAACTTAAGGCTTGGTAGCTGCAAATATAGGTGCTTAAGTAGAAGAATTATTTGCATAATGGGGCACCAAATATGCGTTCAAGGCAATACAGACCAAGAAAAAGGAAACACCAACAAAAATAAAAATATTGAAACAATAAAAGTTTGGCATATCAAATATAATTAACCTTGTCAAAGTCATCACCACCAAGGTGTGTGTCTCCTGATGTTGAGAGGACCTCAAACACACCATCTCCAACCTCAAGAACTGTAGAATGTTTTCATAAAGGCAGTTAGAATAAGATGGAAAAGAACTACATCTGAATAAAAAACAAAACGGCATTTAACCATGAAGTTAAAGTTGGAAAATCATCATCCAAATAATTTTGTGCTGCAGAAGCAACTGATGTATGTAGTGTTCTGAAAGTGATAGTTCTGTTGTCATGATTATTCAAAAACAAGGTGTCCATGGATGGTGGTGTCCATGGATGGTACAAGAAAAGCTCAATCTAGCTTCCTCTTAATTCCAACAGCCTTAGCAGTTTTCACAGAATGCAAAACCACCCATGGTTTGATCTGACCATCCAATGCGTACACCACTATTCAGTGGCTCCATAATTGCATGTGGTTCCACCTGAACCATCCAATACGGACACCACTATACATACACCATATCACATCGAAAGTAGTTGTACTTTAGAAGAATCAGTTCTGTATCACAAATATCTTTGTAATCTACGATTTTTCCCTCCACAGAAGTCCTCACCTATTCCAATATCTTCACAAGATTATTTGTACAACAACCACATTCTTTTGCTCAAATCACATGAATCTCACTCTTGTAACTCACTCAGTCTCTGAGGGCTCCATATGGACTTTTTAAATTTAATTGAACCTGTTACATACTCATCCACCAACCCCAACTTAATCAAATAAACAAGCATAACAATATATTTGATCAAGTTGTTTTCCTTTTTCTTCTTAGTTTCATCACTAAAACCAACCACTTTATCATACAATCGCCTCAAATGCGATTGATCTCATAAAACTTTCATGAAAAATCGCAGCAGGAGACATTCGACAACAGTGTAACACAAACACGTAAGCTTGTACATATAAGTACCATCATAGGGAAATGCATATACATCAATAAATATATATATATTGCATCTGTGAAATTACAATCAGGAAGACCTTGACCAAACTTTGTCAAAGCTACAACTCCACGTTCAATCCAATATTTTAAATATTTACGCTTGATTCCATCCTCATCTTTTCATTTATCTTATGCATTTGATTATTGATCAAAACAGCTATATACCATGAGATTTGTCTAAAATAAAACTCTTTTGCAACAAGATACACCATATGAATGGCAACACATGTTGTAATTTTTTTTTGTAAATTATTTACAAATTATTTTATTGGACAATTTCCACAAAAAGGTCTACAATGAAGCTCTTCTATAATAACATAAATAAAATGAATGTTACTATATTGTCTATTTCAAACTTTTTGTGAAGTAGCAACTTAAGCCACATCCTAGTTATACAAACTCTTGAGATATGGAATTAGGTGCAATCCCGACAATCATGGACAACTCATATCTTTTGTTACTTGCGCTTTAACAGGCCTAGTATATTATGACACCTTTGATATTAAAGCATAACAGTCTAAATAAAAAAGTAATAAGGAATAGCAGTGTAAATCAAAAAGTCAAAGCGAATTTATACAAATCCGATCTTACATTTAAACAAATTACAATCCTACGGCCAATATAAAAACATAAAGTAGTAATAAGGCCAACAAACAAATTACAAGCTAATTACAATCCTGCTTAGTATATAAAAACATAAAATAGTACGAACGAAATGAGGCCAACAACATGCAATGGACGAGATGCTACGGCCACACATACTAATGTCAAATTATCAACATCCTGCTAGCTGCTTCTTCTTACCATAAGAATCAGCCTAATGTAACAGATAAATCACCATTAATTCCTCGAAGTGATGGTTTTACAATTATCTTAAACTTTGAAATTCTCTCTCTAACTGCTTAAAGTACATTAAAAACGTACATTTGTAACCTATCCACGGGTCAATATATAAGTGCAAGATTGAAAAAGAAGTATCAACTGGTATCTGAAAATGATACTAGATAAACAAGACAAACATAATAAAACTGGATGAGCTCCTATACCTGAAACATCAAAGGTGCCACCTCCCAAATCAAATACAAGAATGGTTTCATTGTTCTTCTTTTCAAAACCGTATGCCAATGAAGCAGCTGTTGGCTCATTAATGATCCGAAGGACTTCTAAACCAGCAATACGACCAGCATCCTTTGTAGCTGTCCTTTGGGAGTCATTAAAATATGCAGGAACAGTAACTACTGCTTTTGTAACCTTGTCGTTCAAAAACTTGGATGCATCATCCACGAGCTTTCTTAAAACCTGAAAAGATAAAGATATATTCAAGAATATGGTCAACATAGAAAATGCACCACATTCTAAGCATAAAAAACCAGATGAACAATAACACATGAGAAGCTACAAAAGCACTAAAATTAACAACAGAAACCTGCAACCATTGTAAGATTCATTCACAAGTTTCCAAAATTTGACAACCTACAAGCTTTAAAAGGGAACCAACATTTCAAACTGCAACAATTTGTAATGCAACCAATGGTAAACCATCTAAAATTGTGATTGGGATTTTAATAGCCACTGTAAAGTGCACTTTACATATGCCTACAGCAAGCAAGATCATTTTGTGTATTCCACAAATAAAAGAAACGGAAATAGAAAAAAGGATGACAATGACAAGAAACCATACTATAATACCCAGAGTTTACTGAACTTAAACTCTAATTGATCAGGTTATTACACATTATCCAACCTTCTGCAAGAGGAACTAAAAGAGAAAGAATAAAACAAAGCCAAAATCATTATCCC
Organism: Musa itinerans; assembly: GCA_001649415.1. Lineage (NCBI taxonomy): Eukaryota > Viridiplantae > Streptophyta > Magnoliopsida > Zingiberales > Musaceae > Musa > Musa itinerans. The sequence goes on along the minus strand of LVTN01000623.1, from coordinate 41,373 downwards.
AGAAAGCTTTGTTGTTGGGACTTATGGCCCATGTAGCTGACCCCAAATAGTTGGGGCTTACAGCTTTGTTGTTGTTGTATTATCCCTGAAAGCTGCACGTTTCCAGAGTAAATAACACATATCTTAGATTGAGGCATTAACATATGGCCTCTCCATATATCTGTAAATGCGAACAAGCAGGAAACTGGTCAAATTTGTCAAGAAAACATGGTTCATGCATAGTGGCAAAGCGTGAACTAAATGGTTCATATACAAATGTAGACCAATAGCCAAGAGTAAAATAAAGGTTAACATTCAATGTAGGATCCAAATAAAGCCACCTGAGCTGAGATCTCTTCAGCAGCAAACTGCTTCCCAATGGCAGGGCAATCGAGCTTGACATTCCCATTCTCATCCCTCAGCACCCGATACGATACTTGCTTCGATTCCTCATCGACCTCCGACATTTTTCGTCCGATGAACCGCTTGACTGAGAAGAAGGTGTTCTCGGGATTCACCACCGCCTGGCGCTTGGCGATCTGCCCGACCAACCGGTCGCCGTTCTTCGTGTAAGCCACCACCGACGGGGTCGTCCGCTGTCCCTCGGCGTTGGTCACGATGGTCGGCTTCCCACCCTCCATGGCAGCGACCGCAGAGTTGGTGGTCCCGAGATCGATCCCCACCACCTTCTCGCACACCACCCGGAGAGGCCCGTATCCGGACCCATGGCCCCGCCTCCTCGCGCTAAGACGGGTCCGGCCAAAGCCGCTCGGCCGACGGAGGCCAAAGAACAGGGAGTTGGAGGCGGCGACGCGGGAAGAGGGCAATTTGGAGGAGGGGAAGGCGGCGGCAGAGCCGAGGACGTGAATCTGCGCCGAAGAGGTCGCCATCGGTGGAAGAATAAGCCCTGGATCGAGGAGACAACTGTAGGACGCGAGAGGGAGGTAACCCTAATCCGAAGGCGAAGGAGTGGAGCGAGGTCGAAGGAGATAAGGGTTAGGAGAAAGGGTTTTATTGGGGCACAAGGACACATGGAAGATTCTGGAAGGAACTCGGAGACGGGGACGGACAGCAACACGTGAACACAAGCGCCTCGAATGGACGGCAGATGGAGAAAGAAGGTGAGAATCAAACGGTTGAGAGGAATCCACGTCGCGCAGAAATGAGCACCGTGTGAAGGGTGCAACGGTAAGACGTCCTCACGTGTTTTGGGTGGGGTTTGTTGGAAGTGAGAGAACACGGGCGGTTTCTGTGTGGTGTTTTTACGTGTAGCTGATCAACCAATTGGTAAAATTACTTTTCGGTAAATTTATAAAAAAATCTTAACTTTGATTTTTTTTTCAGAACATTTTTGCTTTAAAAAATACCTAAATAATACCTCTATTTTTTTTAAAGATAATACTAATCTTGAAAAATTATTTTTATTCACATAAGATTAAATTAAATAAAAAATTAATTTAACTTGAATGGGTATTTTTACTTGTATATCACTATTTTATATTTATCAATCGTTGTGACTTGTTTTGCACGACCTTTCGATCACTATTTATTTTATCATTATTAACGTAATGTACTCTACGATCTTCAAATATCATCGACTTCATACGTTGTTGTGTTTATGATCGAGATCTATCACTAACAGGTATTCGAGTTTTGCCATTAGCAATACAAACATCTTTAAACTTCTATTTTATCACTATCACAAGAAGGGTTAAGCGTTTTCTACTTCTATGGTTCCAAAACCATCACGATAGCTATTGAGAATTCTTTAAGGTATGTTTTTATTTTTATAAAAATATTTGCTAGGAAATATAAACTTTTGGTTTATTATGTAGCTAGATTCTATGGTTCTATTGATGTTTATAATTCTAAACAGTGTTATAAAAACTTATTGTTTTACTATCAATATTTTGAACATTCTTTATAAAAATATAATTTTTATCCAGAATAATTTTTGCCTTACTTATTTTATTTTTAAAAAATATAGTTCATTCATGTAATGTTTTTTCATATTTGAGTTTCTAAAGATGTCCACAACATATGTAGAAAATTTAAAAATGGTGATATATTGTTATCGAAAAAAATTTAAAAATGGTACACATAACATAGATACATTGATCTCCAATTTTTTAGAAAAAAATTGAACAGGACACTTACGAATTCGTCATTGGTTTTTATTTTAGATAATTTTTTTCATAATTTTATTGATTTTTTAGCATCTTGTGTCATTTTTTATTTTCTCCATTTTTTAAAGTTAGATAATTTTTACTAAATAATTAACTCTAGTCCCTTTTTGCCTTTAAAAAATAATTATGTCATCAAACGCATATTATACACATAGAATGTTCAAATCCAACTGCAAGAATAATGATTTGCGTATATATATATATATATATATATATATATATATATTATTCTTATTTATTTATTATTTAATTGTCACTGATAATTCTTAAATTTTATCTTTACAGTTTCATATCATTCTGATGATAAAGAGGTGTTAAAATGTCATTATGGTTGGATAGTTTCATAATTAAATTCTGTGAATCATTACTTTCTTGTAGCACCGATTAGGTGTAGTCGAGTAAACTTGATCTCATTATGTTTGAATATTATAAATAGTACTGTCTTTGGTTATTTTCTAAATATTTCTGATATTTTTATATCTCACAAATTAATAATAATAATTATAGAACCATAGTATGAAAATAATAAGTTTCTGGTGAATGGAGCAAAACTATTTATGAGGTGAACCATAGTCTGAAATCTATTGAAATCTTCTAATTATGTCACAAACATATGGAAAAAATATGATCTTCTAAAAATATTTTCTAATATTCAATGCACTATTTTAGGCCAAAATCTAAAAACAGTGTGTTGCATAAACAACACTTGTCAAGATGTTCTAAAATTGAATACCTTTGCATTACACCCATATGGACATATTTCAGTATTTTTTTAATTTTAGGAAATTTCTGTGATATTTATTTTTTAAATGTAATAATTTATTTTTTATTTTTAATTTTTTTATAAAAATTCTGAGCTTTAATTAAGCCACAAGTACCTTGTAAAATTTTAACCCACAAAAATATTTTCTTATGTGGAATGTACTATTTTTTGTTCAAAATAAAGAAAAGTACATCACACAGTAATACTTGTCATAATGCTATGAAATTTTAAGGATACCTTCACATACGATTCACATTGATATATTCCAATATTTTTTATTTTATTATATTTTTTTGAATTATTCAATTCCTGTATAGTGTGTCTTTTTTCATAATTTTTAAATTTTCACAAAAATTCATTCACCCAGTAATATTTTTTAACATTTGAGCTTCAAATTAGGTCACAAACAATTATTAAAAATTTGGCCCTACAAATATTTTCTTATATACAATGCACTATTTTTGGTCAAAATCCAAAAATAACATATCGAATAAAAGCATTTGGCAAAATATTTTAATTTTTTTTAGAATACCTTTGCATTAGATGGACATATTTCAGTATTTTTCTTTTTTTATTTTTTTTATTTTTTCTAACTTATTTGTTTCTTGCATAGTATGCCATTTTTCTAACTTTTAAAAATTTTAAAAATATTTATGCACTCGTACAGTGTTTTTTTATATTTAAGCTTCTAATTAGTTCACAAACACTTAGTAAAAATTTACCCCTTCAAAAAATATTTTCTTATATGCGATACACTATTTTTTGAAAAATAAAATAAAAATAGTACAACGCATAGCAGCACTTGTCAAAATGTCTTAAAATTTTGTGAATATCTTTACATTTGACTCCATGGATATATTCTACTATTTTTCTATTTTAGAATTTTTATGATCTTTTAAAATTATTTAGTTCCTATAAAGTATGTCATTTTTTTCTTTTTCACTCTCTTTTTTTTTCCACAAAACATTTATGAACTCAGGCAACGTTTTTTTAACAATTGAGCTTCTAATTAGGTAACAAATACCTGATAAAAAATTGGTCCTCAAAAAAATATTTTCTTATATGCGATACACTAATTTTAGCTAAAATTCAAAATTAGTGCTTCACATAGCATAACTTATCAAAATATTTTAAATTTTTTGGGATATCTTTGCATTGGATCCACATGAACATATTCTAGTATTTTTAATTTAAATATTTTTTTAATATTTTTTTTGAATTATTCAGTTCATGCATAATGTTTTTTTAAAAAAAAGCATGCACTCATGTAACATTTTTTGATATTTGAGCTTCTAATTATGTCATAAACATCTAGAAAATTTTGGCCCTCAAAAAATATTTCTTTACATACGATGTTTTATTTTTTATCAAAATCAAAAAATAATACATTGCATAGTAGGATTTGTCAAAATGTCATAAAATTTTATAGATACATTTGCATTGGATCTACATGCACATATTCTAGGTTTTTTTTTATTTTATAAAATTTGTTCATTGTTTTACTGAATTATTCACCTCCAGTGTGTAATTTTTTATTTTTCCAAACTTTTTTATTTAAAAAAAAATCATGTACCCATGTAATGTTTTTTGACAATTGAGCTTCTAATTTTGTCACAAATACCTGGCAAAAAATTAGCCCTAAAAAAATATCTTCTTATATGTGATGCATTGTTTTAATCAAATTCAAAAAAACGCATCACATAGTAAGACTTATCAAAATATTCTGAATTATTCACCTCCTTCACAGTATGCTATTTTTTAATTTCTGAATTTGTTGTAAATAAGATAGTCTTTTTTTGAAATTTTTAGGATACCTTTGAATTGCTTTTCAACTTGTAAAAGAGAGAATCTACCGAAACTTACAATTTCAATATAACTTGCTTCAACTTGAAACATATTAAAACTTATTAAATTATAAATGTATAAGTTCCTAAAAGTAGACAATCAAAACTTTTATCTAAATTATCAACAATTACGTCTAATTTATTGGCACCTTCAATACTTGTTCTTTTTCTTACAACTATATGTTGATTCAATTCTTACTTTTTTTTCTTCTATCATTCTGCACTATGCTTCTCGGATGCAATATAATATAATCAAATTATCATCGTATCCAATAGTATTTGCTTCTAGTAGATTAAATTTTATCATTATATGTTTTCTTATATGTATCAGTTATATAAAATTCTTCATAAAATGAATAAGGATAAGCACCCTATATCCAATAATAGAGAAAATTTCTAAAATATCATAACATCAATACAAACAAGTTCTCTTCTCCAAATCTACCATAATGGAATATGTTGAATCTCGGATTTTGATGATGAAGTCAATTGTCATTTGTTATCTAATCCATATGTTGAGATAAGTGTGCAGGATTAACTACGATGAAAGTAAGACATGCAGCAGGAGTTGCGCCGGAGTCAAGACTATGATCACGTTGGGAGTTCGAGAGTTCGACGGAAGTCCGGACGATCGTCGGAGGTTCTGCGGGAACAAATACGAGAAGTCCTGGAGCTTGCCAAAGAAGCTCGTCGAAACTCGCCAAGTGGATCGTCGCAAGTCCAGGAGTTTGCCAGAAGTCCGCAGGAGCATCGCCGAAGGTTCGTCGGATGTTCGCCGGAAGATCGCCGGAAGAAGCGATTGACGCATCGGAGCAAGCTGCAGTATATGCCTTAAGAAAAGTCGTAGTTAGCACAATGATTAAGTTAGAAATGGGAGGTGATCCCATTAACTTAATCTTGGGGCAATTGGGCCCCTGAAAGACACAAATTGGGCCGAATGGATCAGCCCATTCGAACCCAGAACTGTGGC
>LVTN01000623.1:10419-32537 GCA_001649415.1 Musa itinerans | reverse complement strand
AAATCTGGGTCTGAATGGGCTGATCCATTCGGCCCAATTTGGGTCTATTAGGGGCCTAATTGCCCCAAGATTAAGTTAATGGGATCACCTCCCGTTTCTAACTTAATCAACGTGCTAACTACGATATTTCTTAAGACATTTACTGCAACTTGCTCCGGTGCGTCAATCGCTTCTTCCGGCGAGCTTCCGACGATCTTCCAGCAAACATCCGACGAACATTCGGCGATGCTCCTGCAGACTTCCGGCAAACTCCTGGACTTGTGACGATCCACTTAGCGAGTTCCGACGAGCTTCTTTGGCAAGCTCCTGGACTTCTCGGATTTGTTCCCGCAGAACCTCCGACGACCGTACGGACTTCCGTCGAACTCTCGAACTCCCAACATGATCATAGTCTTGACTCCGGCGCAACTCCTGCCCAACATGATCATATTCAAGCTGGGAGGTGATCCCATTAACTCCTGCTGCATGTCTTACTTTCATCGTAGTTAATCCTGCACACTTATCTCAACATATGGATTAGATAACAAATGACAATTGACTTCATCATCAAAATTCGAGATTCAACAATATCTTCATAATTATTTTTGTCAATAAAATTATTGAAATGTGTTTCAATGAGCCTTAATTTTTTCTTTTCATTTGGTGTTTTTTTTTCCTCTTCTGAGTTGGATTATCCAAATCATTCAAGAAGTTGAGTCACATCAATGGGCCCTATGACTTTTGACTACTTGCTTATCTTGGTTTATAAAGGAAAGACTCCTCATGCTTTTTGGTTCACACAAATACCATATTATCATATATCCTTGGAGAAATTTCCTTATCATCAATCTTGCATTGCTAAAGAAGTTGATGCAAGATATTGGTTGAAGGTTGACATCTGGTTGGTAGTTGGATGTCCCATGTCATTCTCTCTTCTTGACAACCTTTAAATAATAATCTATCTTTTAGGTTATTTATTTGATGTTTATTGTCAAACATAAGATAAGATGTTCATTCAAGCAATTGTTCCCATTTGGTATGTTTCAAGCTTTGTCATTTACTCCCATCAAATGTAGCACCAAAAAATGGGCAATATCATGGATTTATTTCTTTTAGTTTTCATGATAATTATGTTTGAATTCTTAGAACCAATGTCAGAAAATAAATAAATAAATCTCTAATTTGATTTTTCTTTTCTTCTTCTTCATAGACAAATAATATTTATGTTATATTAGTTTTTTATTTAATATTTGGCGAAGCAGAAAACACTGCGGACGAGGGGATTTGTTGCAGGAATCAAAAACATGCACTGCGCTCGACGACAAGCATTCCATATGTTACCGAAAATATATACATACAGACACCTGCCTCGCTTCCGCCCTGCTACGAGTACTACAAGCTCAGACTCAGCGCCGCCTTGACGTCGAGCCTCCACGCGCAACCGCCGCCGTCTAGCCTCCACACGTCGCACGGCGCCGCCAGAGACGGCGGCCCCTTCGGCCGCTCCGCGTGCCTTACGCGCACCCTGCACGTGAACGCGCGGCACGTCCCCGCCGCCGGCACCAGCCCCCGCGTCACCAGCCTAACCCTCACCTCCTCCTCTTCTTCCTCCTCCACTCCGTCGGCCGCGGAGGAGGAACCGCTACCCTCGCCCAGCACCATCCTTCGGTACGCCTCGTTGGTCCAGGTCACCCCGCCCCACTCGTCCGACACGAACCCTGGGCACTCGTCCGCCGCCAGCGCCGCCCTGGCCACCTTGTCGTTCTTCCATGAGACCTCCCCCTCCCTCCACGTGTCGGTCACGCACTCCACCGTCACCCACGACACCACCGCCCGGACCGGCCGCGGCGCCACCACCACGTCCGCCGTCACCACCCCCGCTTCTCCCTCCCCCAGCCCCATCCACGTCGGCGCCACCGCAGCAGGAGTAGGGCACCATTTTGGCGGCGCTCCGGCCGGATCGCCCTTCCTCTCCGGCGTCTCCGGCATCAGTGGCAGAGTCACGATGGTCGACGAGGAGAACGACTTCCCTTCATCCACGATCGGCGGCGGCAGCGGCGTCGCCTCCACCTTCCTCGGCTTCCTCCCTCTGGCAGCGGCGACGGAGATGGCGGGTCCCTTCCGCTTCGGCCTCCTCGCCCCGGCGGATGCCTCCTTGGGGGCGGCGGCGACGGCGGTCGGAGAGCCAACGACGGGCTTGGGGGCGATGGGCCGGAACTTGAGCATGATCCGGTCCACCTTCCAAGCGACGTTGGCGTCTCCGCCTCCGCCATACATCGCAATACAGCAACCGCCTCTCCTCTCCATCCCCTTCCTCCGCCTATTTCTTTATTATTATTTTCTGATCACTACCATGAGCGATCGACTTGCAAAGGAGGGGCTTAAATAGCGGGAGACCGGACGACACGTGTCTCTCGCAGCGCTCCCATTGGATCAGAGCGACAGGTGGCAGCAGAAGAGGGAAAGTGCACGTGAAGGGTCGACGATGGTAGGCGCCCGGTGTCGGGACAGCGGAGGGGGGCGTACGGAGCCAATGAGGCAGCGCGGAGTGTCCCTCGCGGCGAGGCTACACGTGGGCGTCGGAAGAGGTGGGAAAGCCCAGGGCGGAGTCGTGGGTATCGAGGGGGAAGGGGACACGTGGAGGAATGAGACTGGGATAGGGACCAACCTGGGCAGCGAGTGGTGGGGGAGCGGCCGCGTCCCGTCGTTGCTATTATGGGCACCTACGATTGGATTAAGAGAAGAAACGAAATGGAAACAAAAGCGAAGTGAGGGAACGGGGACGGGAGGGACACGTGGAGGAGCCGAAGCCGACGTGGGGGCCACAGATGGGAATCTATGACGTCACCGAACTATTCGAAACAGGGGACGGTTTCGCAGCTACTCGTCCTACCGTGACACCCACGTCGCGGTATGGGAGATGCCAGCGCGAATCAAGAAGAGAGGGCGTTGCGCGAAGCTCAAAGCGAGATGGAGGGACGTGGTGCGATGGAGCCGGAAAGGCCATCGATCGGCCGCCGCGTGGTCCGACAGGCCTGAAGAGAGTGACGTGGACGGCCGGAGGTCGTCCGTGCGACACAGCTGTCTTGGTTTAGAAGATAGAATCTTCCGGAGAAAATAAAGGAGACGGGATGGCGAGGGTGACAGGCAAATGAAAGCCATCGGTTCGTCATTTGTACGAAGTGGATGGGCGGCAGCGACAGGGCAACCAATGGCGAGGTGGAGGAGGAGATGGGGATGATGGGTTCGAATGATGAGGTGCGGTGGACTGTCGGTCCGTTTAAAACTAGGAAAGACCATAATCCAAGGTGCTGACGTGGGTTTGGTGGTGGGGCCCCGACAAGGTGATGGATCTTGTGGCCACAGTGAGGTTGATTTTGCATTATATATATATATCTCCTTTCTATTCTCTCAAATTAGGAAGTATATGTAAAATTATAAATGTCTCGAAAACTAATGGTTTCATTTTTATTTCTTGATTATTAAGTCCAACATTTGTAGTCATATAAGTTTTGAACACCTCTAATATTATTTTAATTTTATATTATCATCCATCCATTTTTATATTTTTAACACTGTTTCACAAATGGATGAGGAAGATCCAAACCCAATATGCGAGAATTAATTGATAGTTTTTAATAAATATGTTATAGAAAATGTTTGAACTTAAGATCTTCGAGTTTGATATGATCTATCTATTTACATTCTTAACAAAATCAATTCTAACAGACATTAGCATTTTAAATATATATTTTACATATATTTTGAAGTAAAAATATATTTTAGATTCAAGCCAAGAGTTTATATTGAGTTGTTTTGGACGAATGTTGGGAGTATATGGTGATAGTCCTAATCTTTGGTGGGACTTAGATATTATTTTATAATCCATATTACAGGAATTACACTATTTATAGAATTTGACAGTATAATTATGTGAAAACACTTAGAATAAATATATTGTCATAAGAAAACAGGTAACATTTAGTAATCAGGAATAGGGACGAAAGATTCATTTAATACTTGCTATCATAAAATTCTAAAAGTAACCAAAGCATCACAATATGGTAAAATGACAAACACGGAAAACAAAGAAATCCATGTCTTCCATCAGGACAAAACATTGAGAGTGGGCAGTATAATATGGGCACGTGGTTGATAGCTCGGTTGCTGCACTTCATTTTTCATGTACAGTAGTCATTAACCAAAAGGTACCCAATAAGAGAAACCGGATGACAGTGACATGACCACGCTGCCATCTTTTTGACTCGACTCTCGGCAACAACCTTATCCACGTCTTCCGTCTGTCACAGGCTAACTCATTCTGTGAGGGTAAAAGGGTGGGCTTTGTGCGGCAACCCAGACAAGCGAATTATCTTAGCAGCGCTAATCGAAGCACGACTGAGATCGGGACCAAATCCGCACCCCTAAAGCTCAAAATGACACATTTACCCTTATTGTGATTCTAAAATCCTTTACTTATTCTCTTCTAATCATGATTAATGTTCATTATTTAAAATTAAAATCACCTAATACATTATACACATGTGCAATATTATCATTTCATCGTGGGTGAGTGCAGAAGACGGTGGTAGGCTTGCTATTCATGGGTCCAACAGTTCGCTGTAGCACGAGTACAGACAAGGAGTCGAGAGAGGACTTGCGGTCGCGGTCCAACCTCCATAATTGGCATTAAAACCAATTGCGCCGTGGTCCGGACGCAACTTTGTTTTCGCATGGGACCGAGGGGGGGAGGGAGGGAGGGAGGGAGGGAGGGAAGTACTTGTTCCCCAATCAACGCCACGATGTTAGCCGTCGACCATGTAGTTGCCGTGCCAGATGAAGATGAGATAGTACGCTGCCAACCAATCAATCCTAAACGGACAAATTGGGTCGCCAGTGCAGTTCGGATAGCGGCCGGCCGATATTTGACCGCGTATTGTGACCACCTCTGATATCACCGTGCTTAGATTACCTGCCCCTTAACATGTCATGCAACATCCCCCACTTAAATAACAATAAGACGTAAAATGAAACACTCGAGCATAACGTACCCATATTTGACGAATTAAACAGGGCTTTTGTACATCAACTGGATGCTGCTTGCAGAACTCTGCATTGAAGTTTGACACACACTTGTCTCAGCTTAAGAGAACGTATGTAAATATGTAGTAGTCTACAGAAAACATGTCCTTGCTTCTACTAATCATACAGATCAGATCATATCTGATTATTACCATACGAAAATCATACATATCTGATCACTAAATGCTCTTCATTGGTTTCTTGGATTTGTTTCTAGGACGCGTCTTCACCAGGGATTTCTCCAAATCCTGTTGAGAAAAAACAAAAGTTCGAGTTGGAAGGATTAAATAAGGTTATGTTTTCTGAAGTTCCTATAGGCATATGGTTAGATTAGCACAGACATAAATAAAGACATTTAGAGAATGAAGACTTGGTTTGCCTCTTGGATAACAAAACACAAATAGGTAAATTAAATACTTGAGTGTACTGAAGCAATCAAAATCCATTAGCATATGATAAGCTGATCACCATAGTTTTATGCTTTATCAAAGTCATTCTTTTTTTTCTGTGGCCATTAAAATTCATTAGCATATAATAAAATTGATCATTTATGTTGATTTTCATTTAAGTTAAAATTGAGTAAGAATTCTCTACTGTTTTCCTTCACGTTTCAAGTGTCTTATAGGTGCTGTAAGCAGTCTTATGTCTTCAAAAATGTACAGCTGATAAAAAAACATAGGTGTGATATGGACAGCTAAACTGGATGCTGCAGTAACAGGCTTCAAAATGACCATGCCCAAGCTTGTGCAGGGCAGAGTTTCCATTAGCCAGGCTCACTGTGACCCAGTTTACTTATCCTGATGTGGCTGCTAAAGCTCTTCTTTCTTCCTTGTTGGTTCCTCAAACCCAGCACCATAGCAGCCAGATGTGACTGATCACTTCAGAGATGGATGATGTGATCCACTGTTGTTGCAACTTTTTGTTTACTTTTTCTCTCTTGCTTTTGATTTAATCAATCACCTTATGTTGACTATTGCCCGTTCGAGATCATAGAATGTCATTATCAATAGGAGAAATTCTGATTTAATCAATCACGTGTTGTTGCAACTTTTTGTTTAATTTTTCTCTCTTGCTTTTGATTTAATCAATCACATTATGTTGACTATTGCCCGTTTGAGATCATAGAATGTCATTCTCGATAGGAGAAATTCTGACAAAAGTATCTTCCAAATAGAATATATTTTATGCTAAAAAAACATTTATACCCAGTACATACAGACAACCATCTTATAGTGATCTGGTGAAAATATCTTTCACATTTTTAAATATTTAGATGAATGAGTAAAATTCCCTCTTTGAATGATTATTAACAGTAAGTACCCCAATCTCTCCCAATTTCACCACACAAGCTCCCTAAACCTGTAAGGTGGACATAAATCCCAGATAATCTCCATTTTTTAACTCATTCTTTACTCAGTGTCCACAATCTAATACATAATCAAATATGTAATTTTCTTCCTGCTAGAGAAAATGACTTGCTTATGAGCAGAGGGATCAGACAAATATTGTCGATTTATCAATTAGAGTATTAGACAATTCCCAACTTGGTTGTTCTCCACTCTATCTCAACTACACCTCAGTGACTCAGTCAACTATCTTGCGTTCTTCCTGCTAGAGAAAATGACTTGCTTATGTGCAGAGGGATCAGACAAATATTGTCAATTTATCGATTAGACAATTCCTAACTTGGTTGTTCTCCACTCTATCAACGACACCTCAGTGACTCAGTCAACTATCTTGCATTGACACTTAGGATGAATCCACGACTAAATATAATGATTTGCTACTGAGATATATGTAGAAGCCTCGTTGAAACTCAACCAAGCAGTTGCACCACTCTCCTACCTTGACAACCAGTACCACTCCTTTAGTCCATTAAGTTTTCTAATGTTAATATTTAGTTAATCTACAATGTCTCAAACAAGCCAAGAACATACAGCCGATCCTGACTCAAAGTAAACATTTTATTTGTTTATATTTTTATTTTTAAAATTTTGTATTTGCTTCTGCTAGCCTAATTTAATCATGCATATAAGTGATTGAATAAATGATTACAAAGATTAGATTATAAAACAATTGAACAAAAAAAAAAGGTAGCTCATAGGCAAGCTTGGTCTAGCCCTGACTTGCCGAACTCACCTTCTAAAGGTTGAGGCTTGACCCAACCTAGTTGATCATTATAGTAGAGTATTTCAAGTCTAGGACAGCATAAATTGGATCCAACATGCTTAGTGAACACAAGAACAACAAGCCTTATAAAATTTGGTCCAAATGCAAGGAAAGGCTTAAGTAGATTTCATCCGAATGCACTAGCAGCCTGCCGCATAAATGGGTGAATAAAATTACTTTTTAGAGTCAGGAAGTCAAATATATCAGTCGTTATCACTTATACTTAAACTGGCGTTGCTTTGTTTAGTCTAGCTTAAGATGAGTTAGGTAGGGTTGAACTTCAGATTGGTTCAAGAATATACCACAATCTAATAATATAAGATTAAGGCTAGGGTTTTCCATTTCTTAAGCACTTTTGCAGGCACTTAGATGACAATTATTATTTGTTCTATCTGTCAATTTTTTATTCTGAACTAAATTTGAGTTCCAACATAACTTCAATAGATAATTACTATAGAAAATAAAAGGGTCTATACGTCCCAATTTAAGTACCATCAGGAATCATCTGAAGCATTTTAGAGTCGCAAGAGCTAAAATTATAGTCTCATGTGTCATCCAACATAAATATTGTATAGCTTCCTACTGGATTTGGCTTTCTCTGCCATTGTCCAGTTTCTCCTTCCTGATTTCCACTATTTTCTCTCACTCTAATACCCAAATCATCAGAATCCCAGTCTCACTGGTACACTTGCTGTCTGCTAATCAGAAATTTCTAATTAGAATTTGATCGATTGGATTTGAACTTTTGATCTATATACCGCATGCTTTTTTTTTATAGAGCAACAGATGAAGACCTACTATTAGCAAACTAGATCAGTCCCAAAACTGATCGAATCAAGGTGGAACTTGCAGTACAATCTCTAGATCACGCTAGTACAAAAAACCTGCCTGACACCTTAATCCTCAGAGGAAAATCCTTCAACCAAAGGTATGCTGCAGCTGCCCTAGCATGCACTTGGGATGAGTTGTATCAAATTTTGCTAAAAGATTAAGATGTACCTAACAGCCTATCTCTATAGATTTTATCTTTCATTCTACAAAATGGGACCAGAATCATTGAATTGGAGCGGAATACACAGGTAGGACCAGAATCTTGTTACACAATGGTAACAAAAAGCCCAAACAAACAATTCCATGAAGTGGTTAACACCAGCATTTATGAGTCTAGTCTGTTTCTATTCAAACTGTGTTTCCATGAACATTAAGATCTCCATTTCCCACTAGTTCACACAATGACATGAAATAAGTTTTCAGTCACTAAGATTTACAAGATCTTGATAAACAAACTCCTATTCAAAATTTATAACTATACCAGCAATTAAGCACTTTGTCAGTTTACATAGTGCAACATGATAGAGATCGGCAAGCAGACTTATACTGTAAATTCAATGACATAATTCAAAATCAAAACACAGGCAACCAAGTTTTGAAAGAAAAAATGAGGAACCAGATAAAAAAGCATTGTTACGAAAAGAGAGCAAAAGACTCACCAGGTTAGGTCCCTTTGGGGTCATCTCTGTTGTCCAGAGGCCTTCGAGATTATAATATGCTCTAGCCTTCTCCTCAAGTGCATGAACTATAACATTACCTGGATGTTAGGAGGTTCGTGAAGAAGTTAGCAAGTTAAAACAGATGGCCGTATTACAGATTTAGAACTATTTTTAGTGCTTATAAACCTAAAAGAAAAAACTAGAAATCAAGCCAGAGAAGTGAAATGATATGTTTAACCTGATAAACTTCACATAAATAACAGAAAGCATGACAGAATTAATCAAATAAGTGAAATGAAAAACTTCTTTACAAGGAAAAATCACCAGAATCAATCACAATCCACTTTCCTCCTTCGTGGCCTTCGACACTTGGAAGTACTAATCGTTCGGCACCTTTTTGCTTTTGTTTTACCTGGGGAATATTATGGCAAAGAAAACAAATTAATTTCAACAATAAATACGACCGACAAACGCTATGAAACGCATCATTCAGTCTCATTCTTCGATCTGATTTCATCAGAAAATGATCAACTCGTCCTAAAAAAAAAATACTCAAAAAGTCAATCAACCTGCCTTGTGAATTAGGGCTTGGGCGATGTTCCGGACGTGCCAGGGGGATCGGCCGGTGGCGACGACCATGTAATCCGTCCAACCGCACTGGTCCCGCACCGATATCACCCTCACATCGTCTGCCTTCACGTCGCCGAGGATCTTCTCGACCTCCTTCAGCTCCAAGGATCCCGGCTTTGGGGTGCCGGGCGCCGGCGACGAGGAGACAGACCGGAGGAACCCTAGATGCCGCCATGGGCCACGATCGAGAGGCCGAGAGTACGCAAGCGATGCGACCAGTCGCGATTTCGAGGCCGCCAACATTGTGGTAGGTTTCCCGTAACAGAAAGTCGTGGCCGTCTTAGAAAGTTCTCGATAAAAGAAAATAAAATATAATTGCACGTAATTTTCGTATTTATCGTCTTAAAGGTAAGTATATTATGCATGTGTATATGCTTATTAATCATAAAAAACTTGCACACACGTAATTAGTATATATATATATATCAGTTAATTAAAACTCTTGTCATATTATTATCCTTTAAATGTTCTATTATGATTTAAAAATATTAATTATTTTTAAATTTAAAATAGTTATATTGATTATAATTAATTCTCGATATTATCATTGTGGTAGGTTTCTGATTTAGCTTTAACCACTCAATAATCTTCCTAAATGATCATTCTAAACTCTTTGAACTATGATTGAGCTCTTTGTCGGTTTTTGCAGGAATAGTTTGAATCGAGGTATGAAAATTTTTTATTTATGAGAGAAATTATCGTTGTCTAACATCGTGACTATTGTATAATATAATTTTTTATCTTTTAAACACGATAATACTTGAAATAGGTTGATCATGAACTTGTCTAATGGTGGCTCTCCTAACTTTTTATCTTTCAAATACGATAATACTTGAAAAATAGATTAAGTCAAATCGATTATAAGAATCATGATAATAATGTTTTGAGTGATATATATGTTATATCAAATTTTTCTAAGGACAAATATGTTATTTTTGAAAGATAGATAATTAAAAAATGTATTCATATTTACTATATATATATATTCTCTCTCCAAGTTTGAAATTGCTCTTATAAGTTTTCATATAACATATTTGTATATACGTATGCCTAAAAAATTATAATATTATCTTTGAGGAGACGTTGGAAAGGTTTCTTGATCGTATATATGGAAGGAGTAAAACCTTTCTAACATCATTTGTGGTAGGTTTCTGATTTAGCTTTAACCACCCAATTTAAGGTCCAAACAACTTTGAGAAATGAATAAACTTTTTATCGTTATGAGACATGAAAATTCTAAAAACAAAAAAGAAATTTGACCACCTAACTAATATCATTAGAATACAAATGGTCATGATTTGTGTCAAAATTTTCTAATTACTATATTGATAAAGGACCATTTGCTCGGTCGAGCTATAAGCGTCGAGCCCTCCTTCTAAGTACAACTCGTAGGTTCGCGAGAAATTATTCACTTTAAACGATTGTTGTATCCACACAATTTTATCCTTTTAGAACATGTGAGTTCTATATCAGTCCTTGGTTTCCATACTTCTCAATCAATATGAGAGTAAATAGTCTTATCATATATATAATAGTAGTATTCCTAAATTCCTTCCACCTTAATCACATCCTTTGCAAAAAAAATAAAAAAAATAGCATCGCTAACCATTCGGTAAAAATGAGGATGAGTCTCTAACTAACTACGTCATAAGATTAACAATGAGATTAAAAATATTCATTTGTGTTGGTCCACATCTTTGCCAATGGTCTCTAGTCATCTAAATTCCTTACTATAAATAAATTTTTAACAAAATTTTTCTAAATAACCAATCTTTCTCTTTTGTATATAACACATCCACATAGAATACAAAAAACATCAAAAGTGTCAAACAAACATAAGTATCCTTTGCGCATAATGCATTGAACTATAAGTGTGGACGAACTATAATGCATTGAACATCAAAGTGTAAACTTTTCTTAAAAAGTTTTTTTATCTGTTATAGTGTTTTTGATTTATTATATTATTTTGACCACTATAAAGCTTACATGAAAACACTATAAGTGAGTCAAATAAAATCAAAACACACTAGAAATAATAGCTTGGGAATAACATCACCCAAATAAAAAATAAAAAAATAGTTTGTTATAGTGTGTTGGCTACCAAAATAAAAATACTATAAGACATACTAAAAAATATTATAAATAATCTAAATAAACTCATAATCTCAATCAAATCGAGTACAAACTTAAAATTATGATATCATATGCGAGCAATGATAACTAAAGAGATATAATATGATATCACTTATAATGTTTTCCAATAATATTTATAGTGTTTTTAATACCTAAATAAAAAAATATAAGCATTATGAAAAATACTATAAATGAGATAAATGGTAACAATGTAACAATTTATATTTGATGGAAAAATAGGTAAACAAATTGAGAAGAAGAGTTGGTAGGGATATTTTAGATATTTTTAAAATACCTAAAATATCAAAAAACTAATATATATATATATATATATAACCCGTGATTTCTCTTGGCGGGAAAACATTTGCCTCCCAACAAGAAAAAGCGGCTGCTCTTCCCCTCCTCCTCCGTTGGCTTCCTCTCTTTTCCTACGAAATGGAATCCGACACCGACTCCGATGCCTCCCACATCTCCGCCACTCCCCCTCGAAACACCAATCCTGGCCCCGATCATCCCAAGCCTAAGTTTAGGGTTTCTTCTCCTTCCAAGGAGAGATCTAAATCCAAATTCAAGCCGGTCCCCCGAAATCCGCTCAAATCCAAACCCAGATCGAACCCTAAGCCCTCCGATCCGCCGCCGCCGGTCTTCCCCTTCGCTGAGCTCTGCAACCCCCATGGCTTGTCCGTCGTCAACGTCCGGCGGCCAGCCGAACCCAATCGCGCCGCCTCCTTTTCTCGCCTCGTGTTGTCTCGGCGGCCTTCCTTCGATCCCTTCGAGTTCGAGAATGGTGACAAAAACAAGCTTTGTGACGAGGACGTTGGGAGTTCCACCGTTGGAGGGACTGTTTTGAAGGAGCCAGCGAAATCCAAGCGCGTTCGTCCTAATCTCGTGGGGTTTGATGAGTCGGTGCAGCAGCCGAAGCGGCTGGATTGCGGTAGAGAAGGCAAAACCAGATGCTGTGATGATGTCGTTGGAGGTTCCATTGGTGGCATGGTTTCACTGAAGGAGCAAGGGAAAGCCAAGCGCATTCATCCTAATTGGATCGGAATTAATGTGCCAGTGGAGTTGCCGAAGCCGCTGAAGTGCAGTAGAGAAGGCAATTTTGTTCGGTTGAATATAAATGGCCACGGGAGGAGGTTCACTTTCAAGAATAGAAGATCTTCCATCTCCTCACGTGGTCACAGATGGCGTCGGAAGCTTATAGCAGGCAAACGTGAGGCTCAGGTAGCGGATGATTTTGTTTCGGATGCTCTGGTTGAGCAGAGGCAGAGCTCGAGTAATAGTAATCAATTAATTGAAGAGGCAATGATGGTTGCTCGAGAGGATCCATCGGATGAAAATTTGCAAAGATTGCTGAAGCTAACCCATGGCTACGGTTCATTTCGTGAGGGGCAGCTAGAAGCCATCAAGAGGGTGCTTGCAGGGGAGTCGATGATGCTGATGCTGCCAACTGGTGCTGGAAAATCACTCTGCTATGAGGTCAGTTTAGCTCGATCTTCTCCTTTCCTGAGTAAGTGGGAGACAGTGTATTGCCATTTCTAGAATATAGTGGCAATTGGGAACTCTATGGCTCCATTCTATTTCTTTTTTTTACTTATAATTTTTAAGAAATAAAATGAATTTTATTATTTTTATTTTTATGAGATTAATTGTCGATAACGATATGGCATGTTCAGCTGCCAGCTTTGATTTTACCTGGAGTGACATTGGTTGTGAGTCCTCTCATGGCGTTAATGGTTGATCAACTAAGGAAGCTGCCTTCCTCAATACCTGGTGGTCTTCTTTCCAGCATTCAGGTAGCTAAATGTTAGTATCTGTCTCTGATGTTCAAACAAGAATTTTGGAATTACCTCTTAGTTAACTGTTACCAATCTTCTCTTCTTGCTTCAGACAAATGATGAGGCTTCTGAAACCCTAAGAAGGCTTCATGAAGGAAATGTCAAGGTGACACTACACTGTTCATTTCTTCAAAAGACATTTGCAGATCAGTATTATGTAGAGAATCTCATAACCCCTTTGTTCTTGATTCAAACTCACAACCAAGTGAATCAAGTTAGGTGGCCAGGTATTAAATATTTTCTCATTGGTATAATATGCTTATCTGGCCACGTGAATCAAGTTATCCACTATAGATCGATAAAGCGTTAAACTAGAAATCATTAGTTTTATGACATGGTCTATGTTGACATATGTATGTCAAATGGTACTACGGTAGTGTTTTGGGGGTTGAATTTTAAGCCTGTTCCTTTTATCATGATGCTATTTTCACTGAAATATTACTTTACATCATGGTTTAAGATTCCATTCAGTACAGGGCATGCCACTCGATATCTTGGAACCATACTAGTCCACTGGTGTCAAGACCAGTATTTGACTGATCTTTAAAACCTTCTTATGGATCACCTTTTGGAAAGACAATATTGTCATCATATTTGCATTTTTCTACAATTTAGTTTCAAGATTTAAGCATTCAAGGTTGCTGATTGTTTCTTTTTATTCTCTTGATGATACCTATACAGCAAAACTATGGAATTCTTGTTCTAATGTTACAGGACATTCATCTTTCTAAATCAGGTACTCTTTGTTTCTCCTGAGAGATTTCTAAGTGCAGACTTCTTATCGATATTTGGGAATGAACTGTCTATATCACTTCTAGTCATTGATGAAGCTCACTGCATCTCTGAATGGTAAGTGGCCATTTAGTGCATTGGTGTCATCTTTGTACTTTTGACTTGCAACTAAATGTTTCAACCTTTAGTGTTATATCCTCTAATGTTGGTTTGCAATGCTTCCAGCCTAAATTTCTCTCTTCAACAGGTCCCATAATTTTAGGCCTTCGTATTTGAGGCTGAGGGCATCAATACTTCAAAGAAAGCTTGGTGTTCAATGCATTCTTGCAATGACAGCAACTGCAACAACCCAAACTTTTCATGATATCATGTGTGCTTTAGAAATTCCACATGATAATGTTATTAAGATTTGCCAAGTAAGAGAGAACTTACAGCTTTTTGTGACCTTGAGCGAAAATAGGCAAGTTTGATCTTGTTGATTAATTTAATTTGCAAATTTCCTTTTTATCTTGTCTTTTTCTCTATGTTGATTCAACTTACCATGCTTCTTGTGAAAACCTAAATCAACAGATTGAAGGATTTATTGATTTTGATGAAGACTTCTCCTATGGTTAATATGCATAGTATCATTGTGTACTGTAAATTTCAGGTTAGGCTTCTTTTAACATTATGTATATATTCTAAATATTGTTTCCATGTTTCTTTAATCAGGAACAGTATGTATATACCAAGCTTGATATGGTTTTCCTCATAAAGCAATTTACCTATTCTTTGACAAGTTGAACTGATCGAATACCTTGTAGTTTCCTTTCTTTTACATATACTCTCTGCCCTCATTCTTTTTTTTTCATCAGGGGAGATCATAAGGACTTTGTAAAATACAAAAGCAATAATCAATAGCTTGATGTCAAGGAGATCTTGGATTTGCTTACAAGCAAAGACAAGAAGACATTCCCATTAATGAAGATGATAGTTTCCTCCTGCAACATTTCTCATATTCTGATGCTCTCATGAGGCTGAAGTTTTTGGTCTTAGGATGTCCTTGTTAACTGGAGGGTTGTGATTAGGATTGTGCTTAGTTTGTACAGCTTGGGTTTTGGGAATTTATAGGCCAAACTGGTAAACAATATCTGAGAAATTCTCAACCTGAATCAAATCATTTTCAACAATATGAAACAAGCCAAACCAAATTGAATTGTCACTCTTTGGTTTTAACTTCAAAGTTGTTTATACAATATATTCACATGAGGTGACAGAGGTCTTTGCTGAGTCTTAAGAAGTTAGGAATAATGCAGGCAACAAAATATAAAATAGGAGGATTCAACTATGATTGTAGCTGTGGTTGACTATAAAAGTAGTGCTATGACTTATGGATTGATTGACCTTCAACATGAAGAGTTTCTTGAAGTTCAAACAGACTGTATACACCTATTCTGTTTCTGCCTTTAAAAATGGTTACTGTTTGCTAAAAACTCAAAAATAATCGAACTATCCTAATTCCTGTTTATTATAGTTTCTTGTACAACTTGTTTCTATACACTTTTAGCTCTTTTTTACTAATACGAAAGTACCTGATTGCTTTGAACTCAGTACTGCTGAAACCCCAGCTGGAAGATTCACGATAAAAGTACCATGGGAAACAACAACTTTTTTCTTTGTTTCTTGGGGAAGAAGGAAATGGACATTGAAATTATGAAGATTCACATAGACTTTGCCATATTAGTCTCAAGTTAGATATGAAAAGATGACTAGGTGACAAACAAATGATGACTAAATACTAGGTACTACCTGGAACAGACAAGGGGGTCTACTGATGCTGGTTATTAGTCTTTTCCTTGTGAGACTAGACAATACAAAGTTAAGAAATATAACAGCTGAAAAATTTATCCCAGATAACAAAAAGGTTTCAGTGGTTGTTTGTTATGAGAAGTTGACAGCTGCTTGTGTCCCTATTGTGATTTGTAATTTTTTTATTATATTAGTCGTACACTGAAGATTCCCTTTTGCTTTTACATTTATTTTTCCTGGCAGACTGAGGCTGACATGGTGAGCAAGTATCTTTGTGATAATAATATCCCTGCTAAGGTCAGTATTCATTTTTTACTTTATGACAGTTAGCTATTTCAAATGTCCCTGAATTTAAAATTTTATGCAAGTCAACTTCATAAGCTGTTTCGTCCACTTAGGCTTACCACAGTGGCATCCCTGCAAAGAATAGGGTTCGTACACAGGAACTTTTCTGTTCTAACAAAATAAGAGTGGTAAGAATGATTTTGTCATCACATTGTATTAAGAGCAAAACTTCATTTATATTTCTTATCAATGGTTTAGCCAATGCATGACCAATAAGAAATATTAATATTAAATAATGCTTGTCTTTATTCCTTTCCTTTTTCCATTGGAAGGTTGTAGCAACTGTGGCATTTGGCATGGGACTTGATAAGAGCGATGTTCAAGCGGTATGAGAAAACCATTGTGATGCATTCTCAACCCTGTAGTTATAGCATGAACCAGATTCTTTTTTAAATTTGTCCAGAGAGTGCTGCTAATTTGGTCTGCATGTTTTGGCAATTCCTTAGTCATTACTTCTAGAACTTAATATATATTATGTGGTGGTTTAATCTTTCAGGTAATACACTATAGCATGCCTGCAAGCTTAGAGGAATATATTCAGGTTCCTATTCTGATATTCATCATTTTCAGTTAGATTGCAAGCACTTCTCTTTTTTCTTTATAGTTCAAAATCCAAGCCCACGAACAATTTCCTTTACAGGAAACTGGACGTGCTGGAAGGGATGGGAAACAGTCTTATTGCCACCTCTTTCTAGATATTACTACCTACCACAAGCTTCACAGTTTATCATACAGGTATTGGAATTATTAGACTTTGATTTTAACTTGTTCTTGTATTATTGCTCTGACACAGCTAATTTGCTTGCATTCATTTGGTGGCAGTGATGGTGTGGATGAGTATTCAGTTGGCAAATTTCTCTCCCAAGTGTTTTCCAGTGATGTTCACTTAACTGGACAAACTTGCTCCTTGGTTAAAGAGTCTATGTCCAGGAAATTTGATATGAAAGAAGAGGTTTTGTTTCTTCCTTTTTGATTTTTATCCATTTTCCTTTCAGCCTATTTCTTTGCATTTTCTGATTTTCTAATGTCCTTAAGTTGTATTATTTGTCATAGATTCATTCCTAGAGTTCCTTGGGAGTATTTTAAACTTAATGCAATATAACTAACTTTTCAAGTCTCCTAGGCAAAATTTGTAATTTTCATTGCTACACTTGTGTTGTTCTGGGCCATAGCCGGATCGATATGGGTCGGCCCATAGCTGAACTGATATGGGTCCAGTGTTTTGTGTGTCTATCTGTCAGAACATACGACAGTACCATTGGGGATTGGAGAGGAGGGGAGGAAGAATGAAGAGGAAGAAGAAGAAGGAAGAGGAGGAAAAAGAAGAAGATGAAGGAAGAAGAGGAGGAAAAAGATGGGTGGAGATGTATGGGAGCAGCAAGTGATGGGTGCTCAAGCAGTGGGTATGGGGGTGGTGATAGGTGACGACAACTGCACGAAGAAGGAAGAGGAGTCGCGTCACACGAGCCAAGCCCTACCTAGCACAGGTTAACAGAAAATAGAAAAATAACGAACTGCTTAATAAGGCAAAAGATTCATGTAGCGCACCCCAAATAGTTGGGACTTTATGGCTTTTTTTGTTTTGTTATTATTGTTATTGTACTGGATTTTCTAGTTTAGCTTGGAATGTGTACCAGCTGGCAGTCGGATCGGTGAAAACTGGTCGAACTGGACTGGACACTTCAGTTTTGTAATCCATGCTCCTAGGCCTTGAATGCTTCTATTTAGCTTCCCAAGTGTTTATAGTTTTCACTATTCAATGCATTCCTAGTTTTACTTTTAAGTTCTTGTAAGATCAATTTCTCAACCCAGTATATCTATTTCCATTATACTCTGCATTAGAATTGTGTGTATTCAATTAAGTAAAACTGCAGATTTATTAGTCATGTTGCTTCTTAGTTGCATGATGCTTTCCTACTTTTCATTGTGGACCTTACTGCTGTGTTGACCGATGAACTACAGCTGATGTTTGCCTTAATTTGATTCAGTGAGTTATGGGTCAGAAGTATAGGGCAATCTACTTCATATAGATCTCTCAATGCTTCTTTTATTTAAACTGTTTTTTGGGTTTTATAACTTTTTTCTATGAATAATGAATTAATTAGATGATATGCTCAAAAGATATAAAAGCTTGAGAATAAGGAGTGATGGATGTAAATAACCTTTGCATTTGTCCTTTCTTACTCTAGTGTATGTCAAATTTAACATGCTGTGTTTTTGCCATAAGTATTGAGTTGGAAATCCTCTCTTGACTGCATACACAACATTATTCTTTGAATTCTCAGCAACTAGATGAAGTTTTATCAATCAGCTGTTGTGCCTTTTTCCAACAAGAGATAGGGCATATAAGTGGCTAATTACATGTACACAGTTTTAGAGGCATGAAGGATATAAACTAAAGAGAAATGATCGAGAAAGATGCATTGTCTTAACAGAGACTTAGTTGGGACATTATAGCTTGTTTTTGTCTCAATGAAGATTTAAGGCTTATTCCATTTACATTCTATTAGATTACCTGATTTAGTTAGAAAATGGTTTTCAAGAGGGTTCAGGGTTATTCCTGCAGGAAACGAACTGACCTTGCTTTACAGAAGTTAATTCTTTACATTGGTGTTGATGATCTTCACCTTAATTTCAGAGAGAGATTTTAATTAGCTGATGTAAAAGTTCTTATGCTGTCATCTACCATAATGCAGGCTTATTGTTACTTTTTTCTGCTCAAAGAATGTGCCACAGCTTTAGATTTCTGTGCTCCATGTTTTTGATTTATAATATATTACAATTTGAAATATAAAATATCTGTGCCTTATAAATTTATTGATGTGCACCATTCATCTCTTTCTATTAGGTGCCCCAATCAGTCTTAAAGTGTGCTGTCTTACAGCCTTGTACCACTCTTAATATCATAGGTTATTCAATAGTACAAGCGTCAAACAAGTTTGTGAATGCTTAAGGACACTTAAAATTTGGATCCTTATGTCCTTTGGTAAGTATGTACTACCTAACAACTTAGTATGCAAATCATATCTGGTGATTTTTAACAGTGTAGTAAATTTCTATATCTCACGGTGCTAATGTCCAATACCATCTTATTCAGATTGAGGGGGAATCCAATTGGCTGATTCATGTCATCATTGTTGTTGTCGTCATTATTGTCATCTTTGTCATCGTATGCCATTGTATTACCATATCCCAAGTATTGGTTGCCACCTTAGATATAAACCTAAACAAACTGCTACAACATTTTTGAAGTTAGTACTCATTTAGTCTCCAACTCTCCATATTCTTCTGGCATCTGTTCAATTTAATTTTGCAAATAGCTTATAGGTTGATTTTTATCAAATAATGTGTTATTCATTGCAGGTACTCTTAACAATCCTTACACAACTTGAGATCGGTGATGAGCAATACCTTAGCCTACTTCCACCGCTGAATGTGACTTGTTCATTGTATTTTCACAAGGTATTCTGAAAAGTATATCTGCTGAACCATATCTTTTATCTAACTGTTAAATACTTTTGTGATTCAGTGCCTTACTATTTTCCATAAAGTCTTTTTCTTCAGCCTAATCTTGCAATGTTGCCCTGGGCTGACCCAGATCTTACATGCTCCTATGTAATTATTGTGATGATGCCAAGCAGAGAAAACATTTGTGTTTATTTATGTTTTGTATCTGTAATCATGATACATCTTCTAAAACTGAACTTATTGCACTAGTGTTCTTGTAAGCACTAGCATATTAACTACAATACATATTGTATGTTTGAGAGGACATTGCCTGTCAATTTCATGCTTCTTTCATGCCTTGACATTTTCTCCAAGTTGCAGATACCTAAAACAAACTGAGGACTTGAAGTTTATCTAATGAAAGCTATAAAAGGATATTTTTAGCTCTTATAATATAAATGTTGCTTATAGTTGAACATGAAAATAACCTTTTCTTTGTAGGGGATAGTCGATGAAGTTGAGAATGTGCTCAGTTTAATAAGAGAAAGTGGGTAGCAAAGGGTTATGCTTAGAAGTTAAAAAATATGCCTTCTATGGAAAACCGAGTATTAATTTTCCCGGATTCTGAAAATTTTACCAAATTTAAGAATTGCCTTTTCTCTTTCCTCTTCACTTAATAATATTGAAAGATCTTGTAGATACCAGGGTCAACAGTTGTCAGATCACAAATTATTATACTATTCTTTTGATTGGACTGCTACTTATAGTTTAATTTCCTGGTATATGAGTCAGCAAATATTGCATTATGCTAATTTTGGGTGAAAGCAATTTATTTTGTTTCAATATCCTACATCTAGCTCCTAAAAACTAAAACCTCAAGATTCCTATCTTTCTTTTGCTTCTGTGGTACATATCACTTATAGTCAAATGGCCAATTCGATTCAAATGAGCTTTGTTCTAATCTGGCTGAAATCCAATAATCCACATACTAAAAATTAAGGTTTGCAGGCCCTACAACTGATTTACTGCTTGGGCATGACAATTTTGTTTCATATTTACCTTGTTTTTTAGCATTGATGTTATATATTCATTATCATCTTAAAGCTTCTATAGAGCTTTGAATTCTTTAGTTTATCTTTCAGATTCTGTCCTTTATCTTACTTGAAATGTGTGGGAGGAAAGTCCTTCCACTACATAGAGTTCGTTTCATGTCAAACTTAAGACCTAACCCTCAAATTTTTATTGAAGCCTCAATAATATTTCCCCGATGGAAAGTTGACATGCCACTAAAATTTCTTACAGACTCTTATGAAGACTTCATCTTATATATGGATTGACAACAAGCTACCTTATGACTTTCTGATTTCACTTTCTAATGTTACTGGAAGCTAGCCTACATGGCATTACCTACACCTTCATCATATTATGATAAGATGGATTGCAATTTCACCATGCAACATATGATCACATTATGTTAATTTTTGTATCTGATTTAGGTTCTTTTCAAACTTCTGGATCATTTTGTTGTCAACAATCCCCATATTTTGTAACTTAACTTGATGCTAGTACAACAGTGATCTAAAAAGACCAGATTCTTAAGTTTTTAGCTAATTCACTAACCAACTTGATATATTGGTTGATGGCATTCATATTTCTTGTTAGTTTGTCTAATTATGTAGATGGCTAATTGGGTTGGCTTTACAATATACTAAGGTTTGTAATTTCGGTCCGTATTAGTGTACCAAGCCTTGCTCGGTATGATATGTAACGAGGCATACCGATGGTACGTCAGGGCGTACTGAGTGATATGCTTAATATAGCTGAAAACCCTCCGAAAATACTTGAAAAATAGAAAAAAAGTTAGGATAGTGTTTTAAGTTAGAAATAAATATACATTTAGTATTGTTTTAGCAAATATAATGTAAATTATGTAAGAATAGTGCCACATATCTTTGAGAGAGTTTAGGATAATGAAAATATGAGAATAAAAGAAAGATTGTGAGTGAAAAAGAGTTTGAGAGAGTTTAAGAGATTTTGAGAGCGAAATGAATTGAGAGAGGGGGGAGGAAAGTGTTTAAAGACCTTTTAGGTTGTCTCCAATGGTCAAATTGATTGTTTGAAACCTGATATAGGTCGGTAACAGTCGGTTTTGATCGTTATTGCCCGGTACAGGTCAGTAACGATTGGATTTCAATCGTTGCCGCTCGGTATAGTCCCGTGTCGCTCGATACAAGGTTAAAACTGTGATACCACCTGGTAATGGGCGGTCCGCGTGCTGAGTAGCTCTTGGACCGGTACGGACCACCTATACCGAACAGTACACATCGAAATTAAAAACCTTGCAATATACAAAGTAACACTCTGCAATAGGATACAGAGAGAGAGAGTTGGGTACATTTGATGCATCTACAGAGGCTACTTTTTCTTTTTAGAGCTTAATGCATCCTTTCTGCTATGCAACAGGATATATATATATATATATATA
>LVTN01000623.1:0-10342 GCA_001649415.1 Musa itinerans | reverse complement strand
AGAGAGAGAGAGAGAGAGAGAGAGATGGGTACATTTGATGCATCTACATAGACTCTACCATTTCTTTGTTTAGTTTGGTCTTTTACTTGTGAAACATTATAATAGAAGATAGTTCATTATTTCGAGTCAAAAATAAAAGTGTGCTCTGTGCTTTCTAATTTTTAGTTTGAATTTGTTTTATAATTTATGTTTTGTCTATTCTTTTTTACTTTTTCCTGCTTTTTTATAAATTTACTTTTTTTGCCAATTTGATCCCCTGATCCATGTTTTTTCTCCCCTCTGGTCCATGATCTGGTTGATCTAATCCAGTCCGGATCATTTTAGGTATTGTCAATCCCGATCACAATCCTGAATTTTCATTTTAAGATTTTGGATCCAGTGTTGTTACATGTACTCTTATTTGGATCTCATTCCCAAACATATAAAACATATCATTTTAAATCTGGTTATTGTTTACGTGGTCTTGACTAAAATATGTGCAATATCATCTAGCTTTTTCTACTAAAAACAAAATTATGATGGCAAGCACAAAGCCTGGCATTCAGTGGCAAATCAGAGATGTCTGGTGGAGAATAGATAAGTTTGTGCATGTGAAGGACCTCTTAGATGCTTGAGGATGTAAGAGATGTCTAAAGCATGAAAAATCAATGGAAAACAAGATGAATATGCCAAACAAGAAGATGAAATCCAATGGTCATATACATGTTTTTGGTACCTAACCAGCCTTAATGCCAAGTTCAATTATGTTTTTAGTGGAAAAATCTAGATGAATTTAAAGGAGCGGACAGATTTTAAGCACGTGAAAGCTGCATTATGGGACTATGCCCCATTGGTTAGTGGTTTAATGAAGGTGGCAGCTTTGTTTATACTATAGAATCATTGATACTAGGTCTTGCATTCAGATGACATGTTTTTATGTAGGTTCAACGAGATTGTTGTCCTCATTCCTCGTCTTTGACAATAATATTTAAACTATAAATCAACTGGTAACATTGCCAATTTGCCTTGTAATTTGATCTTTTTTTTTAACTTCTTTATTTTGGTTGTTATTTCTGCAGACAACCCCAGCGTTGCTCTCGGACAGGGATAATTTAGTGGCATCAATACTGAAGAAGTAATTTTTAGTTTGTCTAACTAGTCAGCACCATGTTTTCCATTATTTTGTATACTCTCCCAAACTTATGATTCTTTGAAACATTGCAGATCGGAAGTAAAGGACGGGCACTATACATTTGACATGCCAACAGTATCCAATAGTGTTGGAATTAAAACAGCTAACCTGCTAAATAAGCTGCAAAACCTAAAGGTTTGGTCAGATCTATTATACCAATTAATTAATGTGAATGAAACTTCTGAATTTGTTTGATTGTATGCTCAATATGCAAGTATCTCTGCTGGATTGGAGATTCTTCAAGCATCTGATTTTCCTTTTGATTCACCAAAGTATAGTAATGTTAAGTGGTTGTGGGTGGTTTATAGTGATTTTGTTTGTGGTTATGTATAATGTAGAATTTATTGTGGACAAGTTCTTTAAATGCTCTCCTTATTATATCCCATTTTTCTTTATTCATAATTTGTACCTGCAGAAAATATTATAAGTTCAGACTCGAATTTCAGAACTCAAGTCTGGGTCCTTATAATTTGGCTTTCTACCCTCTCATGTCACTTGATTTCTTTTTGACAAATAAAAATGCTAGTTGTATCTTTTAATTTATCTTCATATGAATAAAGAATAAAGGAATGAAAGACAAGGGATATCAGATTAAAGGTTATTTTGAAGGCTATTACATGAGAGCAAGGTTTGGCTGAAGACTATAATGTGATCTTGATGTTGAAGACGGACAACTATTAAGTTCTAATCCCATTTTATGTAATAGTGTGATTTAATTGGCTTTCCTTCTCCTCTTAAAGTTTCTCTTGCTTTTCATCTTCTGTTCAGCTTTGCTACCTGCATATTACTAGAAAGTACTTGATTCATTGTCGACTATTATAGAGCATACCATTGCTTTTCATTCTTTCTCAGGGAAGGCGCAAAAATACTCTCCAGAAACTTCAGTGTCTGCGTCTCAAATTTTTTTAAAATCAATCTACTTAAGCAGAAAGCTGTCCTTCACTTTTTATTGTCTCATTTGTTTCTTTCTATGTCAGTTTCATTGACCGAATAACTTGGTTCTGAATTTTCACCTTCATAGTGACAATCATGTGTTCATGGTGTGAAGAATTCATTGTGTATCTTGTTCTTGATAGTTCTACAAATATGTCTATGGGTTTTCAAATCATGTTTTGTTCCTTCTATTGATTAATATAAAGAATTAATAAACTTTTCAATATGTTTCACATTGAACTCAGTCTTTGGGGGAAGTTACATATGATTTGAAGGATCCAGCCTTCTGTTTCACTATAGTGAAGAAACCAGATGACTTTTGCTCCCTATCAGCGAATCTAACAAAAAGACTTGCTAAGGTTGAAAGCTGCAAGGTGATTTAGCTTCCTTCCATTAACTTCATGCCCACTTCTGCTTTAATGCATTAAATTCTGTGTGAAGTTTAAACTGAAAAAGAATGTCACTTGTACTAGTGCTTCTTAATACCTTTGCTGTTAATAGTTGGCAACACTTGTTCAGTCGGCAACAAAAAAATGTTTATGAATGTTTTCTCTGATTTAAATAGGTTCAAAAATTGGACACAATGTTCAGTGTTGTATGGTCAGCTGTGAAAGTGTGCAAAGGCACCGATGGTTGTTCCAATTCGTTGCACACAACATGTATTCAAAGAAGAATTTTAGACTACTTCAGCAGGAGGCATGATGTATTAGATGATACTAATATATCTTTTAAGACGGCACGAAGCAGGTTTTTGTTATCTAATGGATCTTTTATGTTGCATCCTGAAACCAAAAATCCTGAGCTTTCTAGTCTTTTTTTTTTAATGCATGTGCTTCATCTAATTGAACTAATGTCATTGTTTATCTTTCTAGTCCATTTCTACGAGCAGATATAAAGGTTAGCCACCATTTCATACTTTTTACTTCTACTCAGCTTAATGTCTTCATATTTTTATTAAGAATTGAGGTTTACTCCTTTTGTCAACAGGTTTTTCTGCAGAGTAATTCCTATACCAACTTTACCCCAAGAGCTGTTGCACGTATTATGCATGGCATCACAAGCCCAGCTTTTCCTTCTTCAACTTGGACCAAAAGCCATTTTTGGTATTTTTCAACTATTACTAAGTTTATCAAATTCCATCTTCACGTTGAGGATAGTGTGATTCATATGTTTACAACTATTACTAAGTTTATCAAATTCCATCTTACTTCACATTGAGGATAGTGTGATTCATATGTTTTCATGTTTATGCATCTCATGAATATCAAGCAATTTTCTGGATTTAGTATTGTTATGCATAAAGTCAAATTGTTTGCCAGAAAGAAACTGGTTTGAATATTAAATACCATTTTGCTTGTCTTACAGGAAATTGCTTAATGATTTTACATTTCTTGTCCTTGGAATAGCTTTTTTTTCAATTTTATTCTTTTGGGCAGGGGACGGTATGTGGAGGTTGATTTTCCTGTTGTTATGGAAGCTGCAAAAGTGGAGCTTATGAACTTTGCGGGCAAATGTGGCCACTGATTGTAAGCACTCTGTTAGCATAATCATACCCATAACACCTATTCTCATCTATTACACTTGAACTTATAGGTCCTTAATGGCTAATTATTCTTTTAGGTGCTCAAACTTCTATAATTTGTTTCTCATCAAGTACTTACCATCTAAATCAAGATCGATGCCGGTCAGTGGTTGATTGGTATAATTCTGATATGATCTGATATATCAACACTTGGTACAGGTTAGTGCCATCTGGACGAGAGAAAAAGGAGAGGAGGGAGGAGAGACGGAGAAATTGGAGAACACTGAGGGAGAGAAAGTGGATGCGGTGGCGATGTTTAGAGACGGGAGAGAGGGAGGGAGATTATATGTTTTGTAATTAGACAATTAGAAACTATCCCAATTTAACTATGATGAAATGTTTTCAGCATCTGCGGTGGATCTATCCACAGCTGTAGGATGGAATTATTGATTCATTACAATATGTATTGCTTGGACTGCTGTTGGTTGCCTCTCTTCTTAGTTTATGCACAGTCCTGGTATATATTATCTGTCATTCATAGTGACTTAATGGTGTCATCTCTCAGCTGCATGTGGACATGTGATGCTCCTCTAATAATCTTGGTATTATCTTAGGTAAATATGTACTATCTAGGGTTATCGTTTTGAGTTTCAGATTTATTTTGGACGATTTGTTGAATCGGTATATACCAATTTTTATGGATGTATCGACACGGGGTACATTAGTATATACTGGTATTTCATAAACGAAGAAAAAAAAGGAAGGGACAGTC
Source organism: Musa itinerans (assembly GCA_001649415.1). NCBI lineage: Eukaryota > Viridiplantae > Streptophyta > Magnoliopsida > Zingiberales > Musaceae > Musa > Musa itinerans. The sequence continues at coordinate 5,944 of LVTN01000623.1, read as the reverse complement.
GAGAAATATAAAAGAAAAAAAAGAAGGAAGAAGAGAAAACGAGGAAGAAAAATAAATGATAGAGAAGAAGAAAAAAAGAAATAGCGACAAAGATAATGATAATATTGTATGCGAGAAGAGGGCTTGTGAACGCAAGTCCTAATTTATTTATTTTTAGCATTGGATAACCCTATATTTTCTTTTATTTCTTAAATATTTAAATTGTACCATCTGAAATGAGTATGGTCCGTGTGTCAGCGGACTGATTTGTACCACCCATACGATATTATTTTGGGTGGTATAGCAGTCCTTGGCACTATCACTCATGTTAGATGTATGTGAAATGAAATTATATCATTTTTGTAATGTTGCATTTGCAAAATTCTTAAATAGTCTTTAAGGTAACGACAAGTTAGATATGCATCTAGATCTCATACATTATTACAAGGACCACATAGATGGCCTTCTTAGTTCTTTGTTGGACGATGCAGGGATTAAAAACAGCCTTTCTTTGTGTTTTTTTGCCTTAGCAACTATCATCATCTTGTAAATGCTTATGGAGGCAAGACAACAGAGCTGTAGCCCCCCATGAGATACATTGGCCCATCTCTTTGACAATTGGTCTGCTTTAAACCACAACATACAACTGACCCCAGCTGGATCTGCCATGTCTCTGTTCATCTGTCCTCTACCCCAACCTGAATGGGCCAAATCTTTAAGAACAAGACTCTCAGTTTCTAGCCCCACATTGGCTGCATTGTTGGAAAGAAACAAAGCATAGCTGATGATAAAGTTAAATTTGTTATTTTTTAACCACAGTTGTGGATCCAAATTTGAGGTCTTGGAAACAAATATTGATTATAGAATACAAAGAATATGTAAAGTGATACAGGAGCAATGTACACACTTTGTGTAGGCACATGGAAGGAAGATCATATAGTGTATCATATAGTGGCCATGGCATTTGCATATATTATCCTACAACTAGTTATCATCATAGAAAACTAATCTATACAGTGATGGGGGCAAATAGTTATTTATCTGTTTATTTCTTTGTGCATCATTATTTGATCTCATGGTCTCTCTTACAAAGTTGTTATCTGGGCATCATATTGATGCAGCAGCAGCAACTATTTGACCTCAAAAGGCACACCAGTACCAGTGATGGCACAGCTGATGATTGAGACACCCCCCAAAAAGGTCACTCATCTCTCATCTCTCTTACATGGTTGGAATTCACTCGTGTCCATGTCAAGCTTTATTTAGCTGCTCAGTAATAATATGACAGACAGTACATGAGATGATTAGAAAACATATACCAGTGGTTGGGTAATGATTTGGGTTCCACAGTCCATGAAGAAAGCACTGCATGTGCTTCTTCTTCACTGCACACACAGCTCACATGGAAACACCTTCCATTATGGCCATATCCTTTCACTGCTACTATGACACCAAAATTTATTTTTGATCGAAGTTGGATGGATTCAACAGAAAATAAGATAAAATGGAGTTAACGTCCATGTGCCTGGCACCAATTCCCGTGCTTCTTCCCACAGCAGCTCTTGTCCTCTCTACCTTGCTCTACCAGATCTTGACCTCTTGAGATACATCTGAGTTTATGCGCTTGCGTTGTTTCTGTGCTCGAGAATGAGCTGCTGCTGCTGAAGCAGGCCATAGATTTGAGGAAATCTGGCGGTTCTCTGACCTTGACTTGATGATGACTTGCTTCCGTCTGTAGATTCTGAGAAAAGAGACGAGCTTGTGCAAGCTCGATGTTCCTTTTACGTGGGGAGTTGGTGGTGAAGGAATGGGACAGTGGATGCGCTGTTGATCGCATCGGTTTCTGAGAGAATGAGGCCTGTAGAGAGCAAGGGGACCTGTACATTTGATTCGGCGCAGGAGGATAATCCCGGTAGCGACGCTTGCAATGGTAATGTCGGACACAAAGCTCGTCACTATCGTAAAGCGTTGAGCTCGCGCAGCAAGCCGGCGCCTTCGAAGTGGGATGACGCGCAGAAGTGGCTGGTTGGGCTGTCGGGCCGCGGAGCTCACCAGCACGCCGTGAGCAAGCCGAGGAACTCGAACGCCGACGATAGAAGGCTGCTCACTTCACTGTCCCAGCGAGGACGGGATTCTTGTAGCAGCGCTGATGGAGCCTTGGAGGGCGGCGTCGTTCTTGCGATTACTGCGTGCGATGAGGGGGAAACGAAGAAGATGGATTACAACGAAGCAATGTGGAGGACGAATAAGCCGGTGCCGGATTCGTCCATGGTGGTCAGATCCGTTTGCTTGAGAGACGCAGGGACGGAGATGACTCCGATTGCAAGCAAAGAACCATCGAGGACGGGCACGCCACTTGGCGCGTCGACTCCGGTGTTGAAGAGCCCGGTTTGTTCTCGATCATCCACCCCAGTGAGATGCCGTCAAGGTGCTCAACAAAATGACAGCTACAAAGAAGGGATGAGGAGTCTCGAGAGCAGCGAGGCGGTGCCTTTCGGCGCGGCCACCGGGAGCAATTGGCCTTCGAGAGAAGAATCTGGGACTGACGGGGCCAGGTCATCTGAGATCAGTGGCTCGGCGCAAGATCGGAACCCGAGTTCGCTGGAATCCCGAGCCACGGCATGGGATGAGGCAGAGCGTGCCAAGTACTTGGCAAGGTAATGAATTCACTCTGGTTTACTCCTCATATTCTCTCTTATTTAGTTTCTTTCCTTGCATTTAGTCTCTTATTTGGTTTACTCCGAGTGTGTTTGATGCATTCTACATTTCAGTATCTCTTGTGAAGTCATAATATGTCATAAAAGTTGCTCAATATTGTGACAAATTCTTATGGTGAAGAATGAGAACAGGGTTTTCAGTGGTTCCTTTCTCTAAGAAAAGGTTACTTTGTAGTTCATTCCCTTAACACTGTACTAGGTAAGCTCATCTTAGGATACTTGTGGATCATAACTTTGTCAGTCGAAACCTAAAACTTAATCATATGGTAGCATAAATGATCTGAAGTCCCTAATGATTATCCAGTAAATAAGCATAATGCAAAAGTAACTGTTAGGGAGACTTTCCTTTTGCAATCTCCAAACTGGCATGGACTGTGATCCAGGGTGAATGGATATTAATCCGACCTAAAAGCTTAAACCAAAATATTATGAGCCAACACTGATATATGTAGCCTTTGGCTTTGGAATAATCCAACTCTTTCAATATCGAACATTGAACAAAATAATTGTTCCTGTAAATCAAAAGTGTAGCAGGAAGAGTGAGCGGTTGAAGGCATTGGATTTTGCTGTCTGGACTATATAATTCACATGTATATGTTGACTATACAACATTAGAATGCTTAGCTTCAGCCCAAGAGCTATGAGGACTGCAGTGCATGTTCATTGTAGTTCACAATTTGTGTGAATCTCCACTGAAGTTACAAGATGTATTCCATTGGCAAATGTATGTATGCAGGATATTAATTTCATGTCCTTTTGGGAATATATTTTGAACAACATGCCCAATTATCTCCTTATAAATTTTGAGTCTTTGCTGCTTAGTTCTAAAATAAGCTTTTGTTCATGCTGTATCAGAAGAATTCAATTTCTTTGACTCCAGCAATATTAGCATTTACTTATTTGTACTTTCTCAAGTGTTTGCATTATGCATCTTCAGATACAAGCGTGAAGAGGTGAAGATACAAGCATGGGAAAATCATGAAAAAAGAAAAGCTGAATTGGAAATGAGGAGGATGGAGGTACAGAACCAATACATGATATTTCTCTTTCTTTTCTCTCTCTACATAAGCATTTGTTTCAAAACATCTTTGGTTAGAGCTAATTTTACTTTAAATTCTCAGAATAGCAGACATGATACATATGTTCTTGGACAGTATTAAATGTTTCAAACGATGACATGCTTGGCATGATACCCTTCTGTCTGACTTTTTTTGTTTGATACAAGTTAATTCTGGACAACTTTCTCGACTCACAGGTTAAGGCAGAGAGAATCAAATCACGAGCCCAAGAAAAATGCGCAAACAAGTCAGCTACAGCAGGAAGGATCGCAGAGGAGAAGCGTGCCAGTGCAGCGGCCAAGCTGAACGAGCGTGCCGCAAGAACTTCCGATAGAACAGACTACATCAGGAGGACAGGGCACCTGCCATCCTCTTTTTTCTCCTTCAAGTTGCCTTCTCTTTGTAGTTGAGGGCCATTGCTGCAATCTGTGAGCTGGTGTTTTTAAGTGTTGCTGCCTTTGTTCTGCTCTTGCACTACTGTGTCAGCCGATGTTCATCGGGGTTGTATTTGCTCAAGGGAAATGCATTTTATGTGTTCCCATCTTCATTTGAGTTTTCTTCAAATCAGAATAATTTATAGAATAATCTTAGCACAAGTAGCTGCAGCTGCTGCTGCTTCTTCTCAACTAACAACTATATTTCTTGTTGAAATTGCTATTCCTTATAATTTGTGCCTTTTTCTGAGATGATAAACTGCAAAAAATGAATATGTTTGTCAATTTGATGTTATGAGTTTGGCAGAGACAATTTATGTAGCCGTGCTTAGCCAGTCATGTTCCAGATCTCAGTGATTTACGATGAAAATAACATAAGGCTATAATTTGATCAGCAATGTTTTCTCATTGAACTCCATGTTCTGTGACAATCATGTATCTCCCAAAAATGACTGTGGCCTTTCTAGATTTTTTTTTTCTAGAGTTCAACTACATCACTAGCTTCAATTTTACCACTAGGTTTTTGAACTTCAATTAAAATTTATAGTCATAGTAAGCTTTATGTTTAAACTCATCTGACTTAATTATCAATGCAAAATCTATTAGTACTATAACGAGAGGGGTGAGTTAATACTTTCGTAAAGTTATATTCTTGAAATTTTGAAAATTGATATAGAAAGTGTGCTTATTCTTAAAAATTTGAAAATCTATATGGAAAATATGCTTGTATAAAAGAAATATACATCAAATTTATAATGGTTCGTCGTCGCGACCTATGTCCACTCCCGATTTCTCATCCGTCGAGGCCACCGATGTTCACTAACAATCTTTTTTTTAATGGGTGAAGACCAACTATCATTTTTACAATTATTTTCTCTTTTCATAGGTTTAGGAGAGAACCTTTACAAGTCTCATATCAATGAGCTCTAAACTTTAAAAGGAGGAGGGGAACACTACTCAATGCTTTTTAAGAGTTTACAATTTTGAATCATAAGCCTTTTCATTCACTTTTCTTGCTATATCAAGCAAGAATGAGTGAAATATTTATAGGCCCCAAATGATTTCAAAAATGGAGCCAAAAAGTTTCTTTTGGATTTTCGGGGTTCTAGTGGTACCATCGCCTAACACCATGGGAGACCATGTATTGGTAGTACTACCACTAGTCTAGGTGATACAATCACTTGACATTAACGGTACCACCGTTGGACCTTTTGGAAAATGTACACTTCATATGTTCCAGCTCATAGATGGTTCCATCGCTTGACTTAATTGTGGGTCACTGAATGGACCTCCCAATAGGCTCAAATTAATCCTAATTCAGGCATAATGGGCTCATAATTGAGTTAGTATGATTACACCCCAAACTAACTCAATTTAAACATAAATTGCAACGATCAAGACAAACGATTATAAAACAAGAATTCTATATTACCCGACATATCATTGGTTCATCCAAACTCTCGACGCATTGTGCTTTCTTTCAATGTATTGCCCGATCTTTCGGCATTTGACTCCTACATCATTCGATCTTTGTGCAATGTCTGATTCTTCCGGCTTGATGCCTGATCTCTGACTTTGATCTAACGTTTGATTCTTCTACATCAATCATTTTGTTTTTCTCTAATCGAAGTTAGTCTTATATCACTTTTCTCAAACGTTGATTAAATCATAAGCCCATCAATTGATTATATCATCAAAATTTAGGATTCAACAAAATTTGTTTGATAAATCCATATTGACTGATAGGTCAAAGTTA
>LVTN01000622.1:159133-169910 GCA_001649415.1 Musa itinerans | reverse complement strand
CCTCGCCTAATTCCCCCCCCCCCCCCTCTTAGTGCTCTTGATCCTAACAATATCATCTAGAGACTGCGGTATGGTGGCCTAATACGTCCGTAGTCGATGAGTCGAGTGAATTGTTAAAGAGATAATAATTCACTGATCTAGAAGGAGTTCTAACAGGAATGACTCTTGGCCAACTTGATATTAGGCCTAGAGAATCACACACATATGGTAGGTGTTACGATGAATAGAGGTTCGGATATGAGATATCCGCTGGAGCCCCTATCTTATTTGATATCCAATAAGACCCTGAATTATTGGATCATATGGATGACATCCAATAAGAGATAGTGAGAGATTATTGGATAGAGACCCACTAATTTAAATAGCATGGGTAGTTGGATGGAGATCCAGTACCCAATATGGTAGGATATATTATGGTAAGTTGATAGGGGACCTCTATAAATAGAAGGGAACCAAAGGGCCATGGGCTAGGTTCTTTTTGGCTACCTCATCCTATTCTCCTCTCTCCCTCTCCTCCTCATACTACAGCCCCTATTTGGGGCATGTGGACAGCAAGAAGGGGTAGCCCCTTCGTGATTGTGTGGTGCGCGTGAGGAATAGATTTGGACAACAATTTGAGGAGCATCTTTGCAGCTCCTATCGTGTAGATCACATTAGAGTGGAGGACAATTGACTTCCTTCATCCTATCCCATAGATCTATAGGTTTTCAGGAATATACGATCTCTCAAGGTAACATATTTTTCTTATACGCATAGTTTTTCGGTTTTATAGATTTTTGTACACCAATCTTTGCATGATGATGAAACCTTATTTTTCTACGAGAATTCTGAGATTTTATTTTCTATTCTTCCACTATGCATATGACCCTAGATTTCCCAATAGTGGTATTAGATCTAGGTTGCTCATGCAAAAGATTGGCTTTAAAACTATGTGTATTGTGTTTAATTGCATTGCAATTATTTTGTGTGATTGCTGTGATTCTTTTATCGTAGTTTTCAAATCTATGCTACACCTTTTCTTGATGTTAAGAGTTGTTTTAGAGAGAGCTTTTGATGTGAAATTTATTGACACAAAAGGGGAAGGAAGGGCAGCAACTGTTGCTACCCATTGGATTGGCCAAAGGCTGCTTGCAGCCTTGGCCGAGAGCTCCAATTTGTTTCTCTCGGCCTGGCCAAGAGCTCCAATTTGTTTCTCTCAGCCTGGCCAAGAGTAGCAGGAACGAGAGTAGCATGGCTGCTCTCAACCTGTTGCATGCAGCCCCTACAGCTAGGTTTCCTGGCTGTAGGAGGCACCATAGGCGACTAGGGTTTCCTAGCCGCCTAAGTGCCCTTGGCGGCCATGACTCCTAGTCGCATGGGGCAAGTAAGCGGCCAATTTTCCTAGCCGCCCAAGGTTGCCCTACAACCAAGGTTTCCTGGTTGTAAGGGACTCCTTGGTGGCTAGGGTTTCCTAGCCACACAAGGTAACCTTGTGGCCTAGGATTCCTGACCATAGGGGAGTCCTTTGTGGCTGAGATTTCCTAACCACTTAAGTAACTACCTACCATATGGGGGCACCCTATGGTAGGGTTCCCAAAATACTACAAAATAATTAATTAAATAGTTTAATTAATTATTATAATTATTATCTAGTAGTCCTACATGATGGTGATGTGTACATATGATGTGTGATGTAGACGGATGATCATGGATCGTGTGATATGTGTGTACATGTGATGTGATTATTATTATTATTGGGGCCTACAAGCCTCAAATTCTATTCTTGTTTATTGTTGGGCCTGCATGCCTATGATTAAGGTGTAATCATATGATGAGGTGCAATGGGATCGTGGAGGTGATAGCAGAACCTATGAGGCTAAGATAGACAATCGTAACGCATAGAGATGCAGTGAGATGCCGACGGAACCGACGAGGATGAGATGGATGATCATAGGTCATGGAGATACGTCATTACACACATAGATCTTGATGTGAGTGATTGGGCTACTTTAGCCTGATCACACTAAGTTGTGGTCCATGATCATCTGGTGTAATTGCTCATATGATGTGCAATTATTTATACACCTACTAGATATGTATATATATTTACATGCGATGTAGATATATATTAAATATGTATGTGTGTGACACGTCATATTAGGAGACCAAAATAAAATCCCTTCTCTCGATAATATTAAGTTAGTAAACATAAGACAATTAGATTGACCCACATGGCCTTCCATCGTTATAGGGAGAAATTAATTCCCGACGTAGGTTGAGTTAGTCGAGTCCCTTTAGGCTCACCTATATTACGATTCGAGATCTTGCCTGTGACATAGAGATGTCACCAATGACTTGAGGACATGGTATGCTTAGTCGAATCCCTCGAGGGCATATCATCGAATCATACTCATCTTGTAACGATGGTGATGACTTAATTGGACATCATAGTTGGTCGAGTCCCTCGAGACCATGATGGTTCGAAGGCCGAATAGAACGATAATCACAAGGAGTTGTGATCAATAAGAGTTGCCTACCTTTTGGGCTTAATGTAATTGATCGAGTCTCTCAAGGTTATATTGAGACGTCGATTAGATCCTGATCCCCACTAGAGATCCGCCAGATGTCTCCAATTCATATACCAAAGGGAGTTGTATGCTTTGTGAGAAAATAGTGGGAGTAGATTAAGATAGAAGACCATATCTTAGTTGTTTATTTTTGTAAAGTCTATATGTTATTTAGTTTTGCTACATATTTATTTTTAGAAAATATCGCTTTCAAATCCCTTACATGACATACTTGATGTCAACCACCTCACTGGTCCAAACTACATGGATTGGCTCTGCAAACCGAGAATCGTTCTCATGGCGAAGAAAATCGCATACGTCCTTGATACAGTGATGCCTATGCCCGAGGAAGGGGCAAGCGAGGATGAGATTGCTCACTACGTAAAGTATATAGATGACTCCACTCTTTCTTAGTGTTACATGTTGGGCTCCATGACTCCTAAGTTACAAAAGCAACATGAAAAGATGAATGCTAGATCCATTCTTCTATATGTTCGTAAACTGTTTGAGAAATAGGGAAGGACTCAACGAAATGAGATATCGAAGAGCATCTTCTGCACTAGCATAGTTGAGGGGACACCGGTTCAAATCCATATCCTAAGGATAATTGAGTGGATATAGAAACTTATAGGTCTAGGAATGGTCCTAGAGGATAACTTATGTGTGGATCTTATGCTTTAGTCCATACTAGATTTCATTTCTTAGTTTATAATAAATTTTCATATGAATAAGCTTGAGGTGACTCTCCTTGAGCTCCTCAATATATTGAGGGAGGTACAGAGCTCTATCAAGATTGAGAAGCTAGTTCTCTATACTAGTGAGACCAAAAAAAGAAGGAAGGCAGAAAAGTCCCTTAAAAAGGGAAAAGGCAAGGGCAGACCAGGTAAAGCAAAGGTTGCAAAGAAGGACTTAGCGACGGATAAAGGCCAGTGCTTCTATTGCGGCAAAGATGGGTACTGGAAGAGGAACTACAAAGAGTACTTTGCAGAGAGGGTGAAACAGAAGCTTGGAGAAGCTTCAAGTACATTCATGATCAGTCTCCATTTGTCAGATTTTTATGATAACACATGGCTATTGGATACCGATAGTACTTATCATATTTGTAATTCGTTGTAGGTTCTAGCAAGACCTAGGAGACTGGCGAGAGGCCAGATGGATCTCAAGATGGGCAATGGAGCAAAAGTTGCTGCAGTAGTTGTTGGCAAGATCACTTTACACCTAGTGGAGCTATTCACCTTTATAAAGGCCACTTGTTAACTTAACCCTAATGGATCCTGCCCTATTGGGTATTGGATCTCCATCCAACTACCCAAGCCTCTTAGATTAGTGGATATCTATCCAATAATCTCTCATTAACTCTTATTGGATCTCATACATAGGATTCAATAATTTAGGGGCTTATTGGATATCCAATAAGATAGGGGCTCTAGCGGATATCTCATATCCGAACCTCTACTTGTCGCAACACCTACCATATGTCTGTGACGCTCTAGGCCCAATATCAAGTTGGTCGTAAGTCATACCTATCAAAACTCCTGCTAGCTCAGTGAATTATTATCTTTATAATAATTTACATGACTCATCGACTACAGACATACTAGGCCACTATGCCACAGTCCCTAGACGATACAAGAGAATCCAATCTATTGGACCTGTCTATCCTCAGTTACTATGTATTTATAATCCCTCATGGTGCTATTAGACCCACACAGTTTCTACTCGAGTCTTACTCTAATCGAATTCTCCCGGAGGACTCTTTCTCTATCAATCTGAATTGTTGAATCTCGGATTTTGATGATGAAATCAATTGATGAAGTTATGATCTAATGTGTGTTTGAGTGATGTAGAACTAACCTCGATCAAGGAAATGCAATTCGATTAACGCAGGAAGAATCAAATGTTGGGCCGGAGTAGAACATGTCAGAAGATTGGACGTCGGGCCGAAGGAATGGTCGATGTACCAGAAGGACTTTGTGCTATGAGTTTGGGCATCGGGCTGAAGGATCAAATATTACGCCAAGGAGATTGGAAGTTGCGGGAGGTCAACATGTTGATTGGGCAATACATCGAAGGATCGAATGAAGCGTCAAATGAACTAATGACATGCCGAACAATATAAAATTCATGCTTGTAATCGTGTGTGTTTAGATTAAGTTAGTTTAGGTCTAATTGTGTTAGTTTTATGGTGAAACAATGCCAACTCAATTAGGGGCCCATTGGGCTTGAGTTAGGGCTGTTTTGGGCCAAGTAGAAGGCCTATTCAGTGACCCTTAGTTGGCCTAGGTGGTGGTATCGCTAGGGCTAGCGGTGGCACTGCTTGAGGCTTGGCCTGCCAAGCTGTCTGGGCTGTGGTACCACCCAAACATAGTCTCCTAGACTATGTCAAGCAGTGGTATCAGTAGACTAGTGGTGGTACTACCCAAACAGTCTCCCAAACTATGTCAAGCGATGGTACCACCAGACTGGGCGGTGGTACCGCTAGACTAGACGATGGTATCGCCTTGTGTCAGTGTTAGACTAGGCGGTGGTACCGCCAGTTGTCAATCTGGCAAGTGGTGGTACCACCAATACCCTAAAAACCCGGGATGAGACCATTTTAGCTCCAAATTTGAATCCATTTGGGGCCTATAAATACCCCACTCATCCCTGCTTAGTTAACACAAGAATTGAGAACAAATTTGTGAGAAAACGCTGTTGTAATCTTGTGAGAATTCCCCTTCTCTTCTCAAAGTTAGATTTTTGTTTAAGGGAGGGACTTGTAAAGGTTATTTCCTAAACCTATGAAAAGGAGAAAGAGTTGTAAGAGGGTAGTTGATCTTCACCCATTGAAAGAAGATCGATAGTGGAAGCCGGTGGCCTCAACGGAGGAATCGGGAGTGGATGTAGGTCACGATAACTGAACCACTATAAAACTCAGTTTGCATTTCTATTATGCTTTTCATTCATATTGCTAACTGATTTACTTGCTTACTATGCTCATTACTCTTATGAATGTTTTATAGTTAAACATCTTTCTGATATGAGCTTTATCGAATAAAATTTTTGAATTGTCGAAAGTTTTATGAAAGCACTAATTCACCCCCCTCTTAGTGCTGATTTCGGTCATAATAGTTTGTATCATAGCCATGTTTCTCTTTATTTGGTTTAACACCCAAGAGAGATAGTTTTTACCGACAATCTAGAGGGTTATTCTATCACTCATCCTTCTATGTTCAATGGGACGGACTATACGTATTGGAAAACACGTATGAAAGTTTTCTTGCTTTCTATGGATTTCAATTTATGGAATATAGTTGAATTTAGTTTTCAAAAGTCTTCAAAACCAATGAATGAAATAATTTGGATGAGAAGACTTTTTCTTTGAATGATAAAGTGATAAATGCTTTGTTTTGTGCTCTAGACAAAAATGAATTTAATCAGGTTTTATATGCGAAATTGCACATGAGATTTGACACACACTAGAAGCAACTCATTAATCTTTTGATACATAGTTTTGAATTGTTTCAAATGAAGCCAAGTGAAACCATTGGAGATATGTATACCCATTTTACTGATGTCATTAATGGTTTGAAAGCTCTTGGCAAATGTTTTTCTAATCTTGAACTTGTAAACAAGATTCTATGATCCCTTCCAAAAAGTTGGGATCCAAAAGTAACGACAATACAAGAAGTAAATGACAAATAATTTTTTGCTTGAAGAACTTATTGAGTCATTAATGACCTATGAAATGATATGTATTGCATATGATGGACTGAGAATAACCTTCCAAAGAACAAGAAGGATTTGACACTTAGAACAAAAGAAAACCACTTGAGAGAAAACTCAAGTGATGATGATGATAACCTTGAACTCCTCACAATAAAATTTAAGAAGTTCATGAAACAAGAATCTAATAATAAAAATAAATTTAAAAAGGATAAAATAACTTACTATAAATGTAATCGGTTGGGGCACTTTCAAAGCGAATGTCCGCAACTGTAGAAGAAAGTGCTCGCACAAAAGAAGAAGAAAGCACTCAATGCGACATGGGACAAAACGAAGAGCAAACCAATAAAGACGAGGTGGCGAACTATGCTTTGGTGGCTATCGACGACGAGGTAAATGACTCAACCAAAACTCATTTACCTTACAATAAATTGCTTGATACTTTCCATGATTTATTTGATAAATTTAAATTAGTTGATAAAAATTATAAATTGTTAAAAAAGGATCATACTTCTCTTTCTAGTGAATTTGAAAAACTAAAAAATAAGCATGATAATTGCATGTTAACCTCTTGTACACAATATGAAGAATTAGATTCATACAAAAAGGAAAATTTACTATTACAATAAACATTAGGAAATTTTAAAATTTGTAGCAAATCATTAAACATGATAACATGATTCTTGCCAATAAGGGATATATTCGTAGAAAGGAAGGAATCGGCTTTATGAGTAACTACACTCAACAAAAGCCAACTACCTTTGTTAAAGGACCTACATTGCATGTTACCCCTAAGGTTAAGTATAATTTTTGCAGTAGAAGTGGTCATTTTACATATAAATGTTCATTTAAAAAGTATATCTCACATAAATTGGTTTGGGTTCCTAAAGGAACTATGAATGACTTTATGTCAAAAAACAAGATAGGTAGATCTAAACATGAGGAACACAAAATTAAATAGGTACCTATAGCAAACACACCTTTCTTGTAGATATCTCTACAATCGAAAGCTAGGGGCAAAAATTAAAATTTCGATAGTGGATGTTTAAAGCATATGATTGGAGATCCAACACACTTCACAAAGCTTACTAGCTGAAACAAAATGATTTTGATTGAAGATGCTTTATGTTTAATGAAATCATGCTTAATGATTTAATAATGTAATGATGATTTTTGTGATTTATGGCTTATTGATCTTGATGGTTTTTGTGATGAAACTTATTTTTTGTTTTTCAAACAATGATGCATGACTTTTGTATTCAAAACTAGGGCATGCTAATATGAAGCTATTTATGTTATTTTTTATGAATATCTTGAACTATGAAAGTGATTTTGATGATTTGATGAATTGAATTTGAATGTGTTTTATCCAAATCTTTTACTTGATTCTTTCATTAAAAAGAAGATTTATCCTAACCAATCATGATTTCTCTTTTGATTTCTCGGAATTATATTTTGAGATTTTTTTTATGAATCAAGATATTTAATCTCCTAAGATTTTATTTTGTTATTTAAGAGGAGAATTGTCAAAATGAATCATGTCTTTTATTATTCATGACTTGATCTTTCATGATCTTTGATATTCATGAATTGTATATCTCATCACTATTGATTTAAATTTATCTTTTTTGTAATGATTTAAAAAATGATGTAAAGGGAAAGAATTATAACATTATATTCTTCCATTCTTTTTGACAATGACAAAGGGGGAGAAGGTCTTTGCTAGCTTGCACATCACAAAGAAAAGCAAAATTGCTAGCTTATACATTGCAAAGAAAAGCAAAATTGCTAGCTTGCATATTCTAAAATAATGTAAAATTTGCTAGCTTGCATGTTCTAAAGAGATATAAAACTTGCTAAAATTGCTAACTTGCACATCCCAAAAGAGAAGCAAAGATTGCTAGCTTGCACAATCTCAAAAGAGAAGCAAAGTTTGATAGCTTACACATTTCAAGAAGAAGCAAAAGTGCTAGTTTCACATCTTAAGAAAAGCAAAATTGCTAAACTTACACATCTCTAAAACTTGCTAGCTTGCATGTTCTATAATGAAGTAGAACTTGTATGTTTCAAAAATTTGCTAGTTGCATTTTTCTCCTTTTTATTGATGACAATGGGGGAGAAGTTATAATGATGATCATGCATGGTATGATATACTTGATATATTTTGAAATTATGATGATTTCAAATTATGTATGCAATGATATTTTAACTCATGATTTGATATTATGATGCATATAATAATAGTGTTTCAACTTGAATTCAAAGGTTATCACTCTTTTTGAATTCGAGTTTACTTTGATTTAATATGACATATTGATAGGGGGAGTTAGTTAACACTATCATCAATTGGTTGTCATCATCAAGAAGGGGGAGATTATTGAATCTCAGATTTTGATGATGAAATCAATTGATGAAGTTATGGTCTAATATGCGTTTGAGTGATGCAGGACTAACCTCGACCAAGGAAAGGCAATTCAGTTATGATCGAAATCGGCATCGTGCTCGCGGGCAAAGGCGCACCCCCGCCCCCTGTAGTGGCCGCTGTTAAATCTCGGATTTTGATGATAAAACCAATTGATAGCGTTTATGTTTTAATCTATGTTTTGAGTGACATAGGACTAACTTCGATCATGAAGAGACAATTAAAGTAGGAAGAATCAATGTTGGGCCAGAGTGGAATATGTCAGAAGATTAGACATCGAGCCGGAGTATCGATCGGCATATCGGTAGAAGGCTTCATGCCATGAGTTCGGGTATCGAGCCTAGAAGAGCAAAGATTGTGCTAAGGAGATCAGAGTTATGGAGGTCAACATGCCGATTGGGCAAAAGGCTATAAAAGAGGATGATGCGCCGAAGGATTGGACAAAGCGCCGATGAATCAATGACATGTCGGACAACATGTGATTAATGCTTTGTAATAATTATCTAGATCAAAATAGTTTTAGTTATAATTGGGTTGGTTTAGAATGTAATTAGGCCAACTCAATTAGGGACCAACTAGGCCCGAATTAGGGCTATTTTGGGCCATGAGAAAGGCCCATTCAGTGAACCAAACGTTGGATCAAGCGGTGGCATCGCCAATGGCTCAGTCTCCGAGACACAGTCTCTAAGATTGTGTCAAGCGGTGGTACCGCCCAATTTCAGGCGGTGGTACCACCTAGTGTTAGTGTTATAGGTAGTGATACCATCAGGATCTTGAAAATCGGGGATGAGACACTTTTAGGCTCCAAGTTTAAATCCATTTGGGGCCTATAAATACCCCTCACATCCCTGCTTAGAAACACAACAACGTAGAACAAAAACAAGGGAAAATTCTGTTGTAATTTTGTGAGAGTTCTCCTCCTCTAGTCTAAGTGTGATTTCTGTTTAGAGAGGAGTGAGTGGGGGTATAAAAGTTATCTCTTGAGCTTATCAAAAGGAGAATAGAGTTGTAAGTAGGTGATTGGTCTTCGCTTATTGAAAGAAGACCGTTAGTGGATGTCAATGGCCTCAACAAAAGAGGAATCGGGAGTGGATGTAGGTCACGACGATTGAACCACTATAAAACTCGGTTTGCATTTACTTTAAGCTCTTTACCTTCATTGTAAATTGCTTTACTTATTCACTATGCGTTCGTACGCTTTTAAGTTAACACCTTTCCGATACGGCTTTTCATCAAATGAAAGATTTTCAAACCGACGTAATTTTTACGAAAGCACTAATTCACCCCCCTCCCCTCTTAGTGTCGACTCGATCCTAACAGTTGGTATCAAAGCCACGTTTTTCTCATTTGGTTTAACACCCAAGAGAAATAGCTCTTTTCGGCTTTCAAGATGGTCATTCTATCATTCGTCCTCCTATGTTCAATGGGACAGACTACACTTATTAAAAAACTCGGATGAGAGTTTTCTTACTTTTGTTGAATCTCGATTTATGGAATATTGTTGAAAACAGATTTCAAAAGTCCTCTCTTCCAATGAATGATTGGAATGATTTGGAGAAGAAGACTTTCTCTTTGAACGCCAAAGTTATGAATGCTTTATTTTGTGCTTTGGATAAAAATGAATTCAATCAAGTTTCTATTTGTGAAATTGTTTATGAGATTTGGCACACACTTGAAATCACACATGAAGGCACTAGTAGAGTTAAAGATTCAAAAATTAATTTTTTGATGCATGATTTTGAATTATTTCGAATGAAGCCAAATGAAACTATCGTTGACATATACACCCATTTTATGGATGTCATCGATGGTTTAAAAGCTCTTGGTAAAAGTTTTTCGAATCTTGAACTTGTAAATAAATTTTTACGTTCTCTTCCTGAAAACTAGGATTCAAAAGTAACTACCATACAAGAGGCAAAGAACTTAAACTATTTGACGTCAAAAGTGTTGAATCTCGGATTTTGATGAGGAAGTCAATTGTCATTTGTTATCTAATCCATATGTTGAGATAAGTGTGCAGGATTAACTACGATGAAAGTAAGACATGCAGCAGGAGTTGCGCCGGAGTCAAGACTATGATCACGTTGGGAGTTCAAGAGTTCGA
>LVTN01000622.1:146942-158253 GCA_001649415.1 Musa itinerans | reverse complement strand
TTACATGCAGCCACAATCTTCCAATTTTCTCAAAATCAAGGTGAAAACAAAGATCAAAATTTATCTCTAGGATGGGTTAGAACACTTGCCTTAAATAAATTTGAGTCCCAAAAGTGTGGAATTAATGCAAAACCTCAAGCCAAAGCAAAGCTTTTTCTTCTTCTTCTTCTTCTTCTTCTTCAATTCCCTTCTCATCTCAAACCAACGTTGCATCAAGAATCCCTATTTGGTTAAGTTTCCTTTAATCTCTCATTTAATTACTTTTGGCTAGTTGCACGGTGGCAAACATACATGAAAAGGGGTTAGGTGTCATCCATAGAACCAACATGGGTGGCATACTTAGGTTAGCTAGTGACACTTATTCATCATTTTTTTTTTTTTAACTTAAATCTGAATCTTGCATAAATCATCTCAAATTTTTAATATTCACATTTAGGTCCCTAATCATAAACTTCTAATATAAAATTATTTTAATACAAAAGAATTATTAGCTAATCCTCATATTTACAAACAAGCATTTATAAAATTTTCAAAAATGGGGGATGTTACAGTTGTACTAGATCTGGGACAGCCAAACCTATAAGTCTGGTATCAAAGAGTGGAGCACTCATACAGGACATCCTTAGTGTCTTAAGTCTAAGGACCAGATACACCACTAGGACTACAGAATTGCTGTCCAATAATAAGGCATCATCAACCATCCAGCATTCCGTAAGCGGATCAATCAGTGAACTCATTCTCCAATGAGCACCTGTACAATATCCCTAGTGTCCCCACACAAGCAACTATAAGACCAATTGGATCCATCATATGGACGGGTATATAGAACACTAGTTTGTCCGGTTATCACGATGTCCCTCTCGAGTAATCTATGACCGGGATTATTTAGGATCTATGTTTAAAGGTGAATCGATCTCATTATCGTGATCTCATCACGATCCGATTCTCATTGCACAAATCCAAGAATATCACAATATATACATGCACATATGCAATAGTTAATATAAAGTGATATATGCCAAAATATAATAAGCAAAAAGATTCCGTATCAAGTTACACATGCCATCACTCACGTGATTGACTTATTGGGCACCTATGACTAGCAGAAGGAAGATCAGTAGTAGAAGCCGATGGCCTCAAGTGAAGAGGAATCGGGAGTGGATGTACGTCACGACGACCAAACCACTATAAAACTCGGTTTGCATTAACTCTAAGCTCTTTACTTTCATTGCAAACTACTTTACTCATTTATTCACTATGCTTACGAATGCTTTCAATTTAAACTCGTTTTGGATATCGATTTTAATCGTACGAAGATTTTTAAACCGATGTAATTTTTATTGCTGCACTAATTCACCCCCTCCCCTCTTAGTGTCGACTCGATACTAACAGTTGGTATCAGAGCCACATTTTTCTCATTTGGTTTAACACCCAAGAGAAATAGCACTTTTCAGCTTTCAAGAGGGTCACTCTATCATTCGTCCTCCTATGTTCAATCGGACGGATTACACTTATTGGAAAACATGGTTTTATTGAACATAAAGCATCTTCAATCAAAATCAAAAAGTAATATGAAAATCATCAAGATACAAATTATTGCTTCTTAAAAACATACATAGGATTAATCTTATTAGTTGTACAAGTATTAGATTTAAATCTAACATTTTGTTCATTTATCATAAAGAAATGCAATTGTCATGATAAATTTTATAATTATTCAAAAACACTAGAAAGAAAAGCATGATCCCCTTTTTTTTTATTTTTTTTACATTTTATATACTAATTTAAAAATAACTTATGAAATGCATCAAGTAATTTCATAGTAAACTAAGAGGGCTTTGGTTACCTTGTCGTCGAAAGCTATTAAGGCATAGTTCATCACCTTGTCTTTGTTGGTTTGCTTCTTATTTTCGGATGAGCTCGATTCGTCCTAAGCCACCTTGAATACTTTCTTCTTCTTTGGCAACTTCTTGTTTTTAAATTCATTTTTATTCTTAGTCTCATGTTTTATAAATTTTATAAATTTATTTATGAGGAGTTCTATGTCATCATCACTTGAGCTTTCGCTTGAGTGGTCTTCTTTTATTCTAAGTGCCAAGTCCTTCCTATTCTTTGGAAGGTTGTTCTCAAGTTCATCATGTTCATCATGTGCCTTGCACGTCATTTCATATGTCATCAATGAGCCAATAAGTTATTCCAATGGAAAATTGTTTAAGTTCTTCGCCTCTTGTATTACAATTACTTTCAAATCCCAACTCTTTGGAAATGATCTTAGAATCTTGTTTATAAGTTCAAGATTAGAAAAACATTTCAAATCATGCATCAAAATATTAATCTTTGAATCTTTAACTCTACTAGTGCTTTTGTGTGTGATTTCAAGTGTGTGCCAAATCTCATAAGCCGTTTTGCAAATAGAAACTCAATTGAATTCATTTTTATTCAAAGCACAAAATAAAGTATTCATAGCTTTGGCGTTCAAAGAGAAAGTCTTCTTCCCCAAATCATTCTAATCATTCATTGGAAGAAAAAACATTTGAAATCCGTTTTCAATAATATTTCATAAATCGAGATGACTTAATGATCATGATGATTTGAAGTAATAATGACTTTATTTGTGTCATGCTATTGATCTTTGTCGTGATAAACTTTGCTTTTAAACGATGATGCATATTTTGTATTTGGCATAAAAGACAAAGGCTTGCTTGTATGAAATAAATCACATAAATTAAAACAAGTAAAACGGGAATGCATTTTGAAAATTTCTCTATCTCTATCTTATCGATTTTTCAATAAGAAATTGATAAATATATTTATGTCATTTAGAATACCTTAAAAGTGATTTTGATGATTTGACAAATTGAATGAGTTAAAAATAATGATCAATGTTTTGAAAATAAATGTTTGTTTTATGCTTGATAGTTTTACATTTTAAAATTATGCATGATGAGTTGAAGTAATGATAGTTTAAAAAATATTTACACTAATGCATGAATCGATAATCTTTTTGTCACATGAATCATGATTCCTTCACTTGATGACTCGATATTTCTTGTGCATGAACTAAGTTCCCCCTTCTTCTTGTTGTTTACTAAAGAGGAGACTTTTTTTATGAATCATGATTTTTCTTATGAATTATAACTTAAAATTTTTTAACATATGAATCATGGTTTCTCTTGATTTCTTAGAATTATAACATAATATTTTTTATAAATCAAGATCATTTACTATGATTCTTCTTTTCGCTATTTGAGTCATCCAAAAAGAATCATAATTTTTCTCTTGATTTTTCGATAGTCACAATTAGAAATTTGGTTCATGACTCCCTTGTATTCATGAAGTGTATATCTCATCACCCAATTAATTTTTCTTGATATTCTTCATGTGATAAAATTATGCATGAAATGTTAGGATCGAGTCGGCACTAAAGGGGGGGGGGGGGGGGTTGAATTAGTGCAGTGGATAAAAAACGTCAGTTTTGAAAATATTTCGTACGATGAAAACCAATCTCGGAAGATAACTTGAAATTGAATGCTTGTCCGTAAGCGTAGTGAAAGTAAAAGCACTTTTCTATAAAGGCAAACAGCTAAACAGAAATGCAAACCAATTTATAGTGGTTCGATCATCATGACCTACATTCACTCCCGATTCCTCTTCACTCAAGGCCACCGGTTTTCAATACCGATCTTCTTTCAACGGGCGAAGATTAACTACCCTTTTACACTCGATTCTCTTTTTGACAAGTTCAAGAGAGAACCTTTACACCCCCAATTACTCTTCTCTTAAATCACACTAACACTTAGAGCTTAAGAGGAGTTCTCACAAAATTACAACAGCATTTTTTAACTTTTTTGCTCTCAATTCTTGTGTGTGTTAATTAAGGATGAGAGGGGTATTTATAGGCCTCAAGTGGATTCAAACTTAGAGCCTAAAAGTATCTTATCTCCGATTTTTGAGGTACTAGCGGTACCACCGCCTACAGCACTAACACTGGGCGGTACCACCGCTTGACACCCTACCACTGAGTGGTACCACCACCTGACAGTCTCTCGGAGATTGTGTCTAGGCGGTACCACTATCCAGTTTGGTAATACTATCACCTGACAATCTCTCGGAGACTAAGTTTAGGCGGTACCACCGCCCAGACTAGCGGTACCACCGCTTGACATAGTCTCGGAGACTATGCCATGACGATTTCACTTGTTGGGTCACTATTTGGACATTTTACTTGGCTCAATACAACCCAAACTTAGGCCCAGTTAGCCCATAATTGAGTTGGCCTAATTATATTCCAAACCAACTCAATTAGACTCTAAACTAACTTGATCTAGACATAATCGATTACAAGCGAATCCTATATTGTTTAGCATGTCATTAGTTCTTCCGGTGCTTTGTCCGATCCTTCGGTGCTTCGTCTTCTCCTTCGGCGTATTGCCTAATCAGCTTGTTGTCTTCTCGTAACATCTGATCTCCTTGGCGCAATAACCGATCTTCTTGGTCGGATGCCCGAATTCACAGACCGAAGCCTTTTACTAACACGTCAACCGATCCTCTAACCCGATGTCTAATCTTCTGACATGTTTGCTCCGGCCCAACGTCTGATTCCTCCTACTTTAATTGATTTGCCTTTTTTGATCGAAGCTAGTCCTATGTTATTTAAACGCACATTAGATGACAAGCACATCAATTAATTTCATCATTAAAATCTGAGATTCAATAATTTCTCCCTTTTTTATGATGGCAACCAATTGATGAGAGAGTAATCTTACTCCCCCTATCAATATGTCATATTGATAGAACCTTGAATTCAAGTTCAATTCAAGTCAAAACAAATTTTATCATGAATATTTGCAACACATTATATGCATATCATTGCATTGCATGCATCATTATCATACATTTTGCATGCATCATCAAAAATATTTAAAATCATCATTGTATCAACATATCAAAGTATATTATATCTTACCATGTATGATTCTCATATCATCATATCTTCTCCCCCTTTGTCATCAACAAAAAGGAGAAGTCCAACTTTCAAGATTTAGAGATTTAGCAAGCAAGCAAAATCATTCCATGATGACAACTTTCAAGATTTGTCATCATACATCATTCTATGCAAGCTTGGCGATTTAGCAAAATTTTCATCACTTTGGAACATGCAAGCTAGTGATTCTTTCTTCTCTTTTGAGAAGTGCAAGCTAATTTTTGCTTCCTTTGCACTGTTCAATCTAGCAAAATTTTATATCATTTTACAACATGCAAGCTAGCAATAATTTTGAGTTTTGTAAGTTTATAAATTTTGCTAGATATGCAAGTTAGCATATTTGCTTTTCTTTACGATGTTCAAACTAGCAAGTTTTGCTTTTCTTTGCAATGCGCCAGTTAGCAACTTTTCTCCCCCTTTGTCATTGTCAAAAAGAATGGAAGAATATAATTTTTGTAATTCTTTTACCTTTACATCAATTTTCACTTCATGACAAAGATAAAGTATTATTCTTAATTCAATATGTTTATGCATCATTATAGTTTCAAATTAAAACATGCACAATTTCAAAACCTTACATTTCATCCTTACTTTATGCATGATACCAAAAATAAATTAATCATCACTATGGGCATATCATACATGATACTCATGCATTCATGATATATCATTTTGGGCATAACGTATCATTTTAGAAAATAATAATTAGACTTTCACATCATTTCATCAAAAAGTCATAGTATTGCATGCATCATTCCAAATTATAAATATTTCAAATCATGATGGTATCAAAATATCAAATTACATTACATCCTACCATGCATAATCATAACTTCTCATTAGTATGAATCAACATAATATCATGAATATTTCATGCATAATTTCATATCAACATATGAAGAATATTAAGAAAAGTTTGGTAATGAGATATACATACATAGTAAAAATCATATCATAAAAGATAAGATCATATGAATACCAAAAGATATGATTCATTTTGACAAATCTCCTCTTAAATAATCAAAATGAATTCTTAGGAGATCAAATAGTAAAAGATCTTCAAAAGAAATTTTAAGTCATAATTCAAAAATTCATGATTCATAAAAAAATCGCAAGTTGTAATTCAAATTCAAATAATCAAAATCATCAAAATCACTTTCACAAGATTCAAAATGAAATAAATAGATTTATAGATCTCTTGAAATGTTGAATTACGAAAAAGATATTCTCTTTTGTAAATCATAAAAAGAAACATAGGAGAAAAAGATTTCAATTCATACATAAGAAATCTTATGATTCATACAGAAAATCTCCTCTTTAGTAAGTGGTAAGAAGAAACATAGAAGAATAAAGAAGAGATCTTGATTCACATAAAATAGAAGATATCTAAAGAGGAAGTTCATGATTCGATTGGAAAAATCTCATTTAGATTCAAATCATCAAAATCTTTTTCACAGTCCAAGAGATTCATACAAATAGATTCATCAATCTCTTTTTGAAAAATCGATAGAGAAAAAAAAAAATTTAAAAAAAATAATTTTCTCTTTTTAGTTGTTTCAATTTAAGTGATTTGATTTCTTACAAGCATGCCCAAGTTTTTACACCACATCAAAACATGTATCATCATTTAAAACCAAAAGACAAAGATAAGATTCATCACAAAAATCATCATGACCAAAAATATAACACATTAAACATAAGGCTTCTTTAAACAAGAGATTTGATTTATCATTTTAATTCCAATGATAATACATTTTCCTTTTTATCTGTTTCATTTTATGTGATTTATTTCATATAAGTATGCTCAAGTTTTTCATATGAAAACTCTCCATCATGTTTAAAACCAAAAAGCAATACAAAATCATCAAATACACATAATTGTTTCTTATAACATACAAGGAATTAATCTTATTTGATGTGCAAGTATTATTACAAAACATGTAATATATATATATATATATATATAACTAATCAGGAAAAGCACTAAGTAATTTCATGGTAAGGAAAAAGAGATTCGATTGAGTCGCTTACTTCATTGTCGAGAGTCATCAAAGCGAAGTTCGCCACTTCATCTTTATCGGTTTGCTCCTTGTCTTCGGATGCACTTGTTTCATCCTAAGACACCTAGAATACTTTCTTCTTCTTTGGTAGCTTCATCTTTTTAAGTTCTTTTTTATTATTTGATTCTTGTTTTAAGAATTTTTTAAGCTTTATTGTGAGGAGTTTAAGGTCATCATCATCATCACTTGAGTCATCACTCAAGTGGTATTCTATTATTCGAAGTGCCAAATCCTTCCTATTCTTTGGAAGGTAGTTCTCATGTTTAATACAAGTCATTTCATAGGTCATTAAAGATTTGATAAGTTCTTCAATCAAAAAATGATTCAAGTCCTTTGATTCTTATATTGTCGTTACTTTCAAATCCCAATTTTTAGAAAAAGATCCTAAAACTTTATTAAGAAGTTCAAGATTTAAAAAACTTTTACCAAGCGCTTTTAAACTATTGACGACATTTGTAAAACGGGTATACATGT
This sequence comes from Musa itinerans, assembly GCA_001649415.1. NCBI lineage: Eukaryota > Viridiplantae > Streptophyta > Magnoliopsida > Zingiberales > Musaceae > Musa > Musa itinerans. The sequence goes on along the minus strand of LVTN01000622.1, from coordinate 150,735 downwards.
CAACAATAGTTTCGCTTGGTTTCATATGAAATAACTCAAAATTATACGTCAAAAGATTTATCTTAGATTCTTTTACTCTATTTGTGCCTTCATAAGTTACTTCTAGTGTGTGCCAAATCTCATATGCAGTTTCACATAAAGAGATACGATTAAACTCATTTTTGTTCAAATCACAAAATAGAGCGTTCATAGCTCTAGCATTTAAAGAGAAAGTTTTCTTCTCCAAATCATTCCATTCGTTCATTGGAGTAGAAGACTTTTGAAAAGCGCTTTCGATAATATTCAATAAATTCAAATCCATAGAAAGTAAGAAAACTCTCATTCGAGTTTTCCAATAAGTGTAGTTCGTCCCATTGAACATAGGAGGACGAATGATAGAAAAACCCTCTTAAAAGTCAAAAAGAGCCATTTCTCTTGGGTGTTAATCCAAATAAGAAAAATATGGCTCTGATACCAACTATTAGGATCGAGTCGGCACTAAGAGGGGGGGTGAATTAGTGTAGCGAATAAAAAATATCGGTTTTGAAAATCTTTTATACGATTAAAACCAATCTCGAAAGATAACTTGAAATTGAATGCTTGTTTGTAAGCATAGTAAAAGTAAAAGCAGTTTGTTATAAAGGTAAATAGCTAAACAGAAATGCAAACCGATTTATAGTGGTTCGGTCGTCGTGACCTACATCCACTCCCGATTCCTCTTTACTCGAGGCCATCGACTTCCACTACCAATCTTCTTTCAATAGGCGAAGATAAACTATCCTTTTACAATTGATTCTCCTTTTTGTTAGGATCAAGAGCACTAAGAGGGGGGGTGAATTAGTGCAGCGGAAAACTTTCGACGATTAAAACTGCATTCGTACGATAAAAGCGATTTCGGTAAGAAAGCTGATTCGTAAATCACTTTAACTTATGATCAAGCGAAATGTAGTTAAAGCAAATATATAGAGGCAGTTTACAGTTAAGATAGACAACAGAATATAATAGCAAACTGGAATACGACGTTCATACGATAAAAAATTGATCAAACAAGTCGACACTTTTGGTTAGAGGATATTATTTTTGATGGTCACCTAATTCAATTGTCTACAATTAATGTAAAGTCTCAATGTTCGATCCATCTTCTTAACAAACACTGGAGCACCCCATGATGAAATACTAAGCCAATAAAAACCCTTATCAAATAGTCCTTATAGTTGCTTTCTCAATTCCACTAACTCAAGTTATGTCATTCTTCAGAGAGACTTAGATATTAAGATTGTCCCAAAGGCCAAATCAAAAGCAAAGTCACATCTAGAGGTAATCCGGGCAAGTCATCCTGGGATACATCAGGCAAGGAGGTAAATCATGTCCAATACTCTCAAAATAAAAAATGGGCTAATCTAATATGCAAAAAGTGATCATTTTTGTGTAACAATCTATACCGGTATGATAAGAAGATAGCCAATCCATACCAGAGTATAAAAGATAGTGAACAATAAAATTGGGACATATCAAAAACACATGCGGAACAACGGAATGCATGTGCCTATACGAAACATTACGATACAAACATGAAGTTTACATAACAAATTCAGGTATGCAAATACTTGAAGGACAAGAGTATATATGAATTTAAAGTAGCAATGTAAAGCTCAATTGAAGGGTTTTTGCCAAAATCGATTTCCAAAGAAAAGAAATAAGAAGAGGCGAAATTGACCAAAGCTCGATTCGCACAGAATTTGAGAGGCACTTTGTATGAATTATTTGGATGACCGATTATGCTCAAATTTAAACAAAATACGTGTCATTCGAATGTGTTAATCTAGTTTTAGGTAAATCAAGTTTTACAAGAATTGGAGTTTACAACAGGGAGTCGCAAATAATTTCATAGTGAAAGGTCTAAAAAGATCAGCTATGTTTTACTAAATCCATAGGGTCGATAAAAACAGATGTTTCAGTTTGCAATTGTTCTCCAAAAATTTCAAATTAGGTAAGCACAAGAAGACTTTTGAGTCTAGTTTCTAATAAATTATACTTTGTACGAATCTGAATTCCAACAGAAAGTTATAGGCAGTTAAGTAACAAGATGTCAGAAATTACAGTCATTGTTTTTTAGAATCTATAGGGTTAATTGAAATAGAAGTCTTAGTAGGCATTTAAACACCAAATCATTCAATCTATATATCAAAATAAAGATCATTGGGTCTACTTTCAAATGGATTAGGTTTTCCCTAAATCAGAGTTTAGTACTAAAAGTTAGGTTCAAAACAATTCATAGAGGTCAGATTACCAAAAAATTATAGATTCATGGCTTTGTATCAAAATTAAAAGAAATGTGTGGTTCTTGGCTGAAATCATTCAAATTTTATAGAATTAAAATAAAAATAGAGATAAGGATATCTGTAGGATGGGGTTAGAACACTTGCCTTAGAAAAGTTTGATTCCTAAATGTGGGGAGTTGATGCGAAACCTCAAGCAAAGCTTTCTCTTTTTCTTCTTCTTCTTCCCTTCTCTTCTTAAACTAACGTTGGTTGTAGAAACTTAAGTTTTTTTTTTAATCTCTCATATAATTACTTGGGTTTGGCTAATACAAGGGTTGCAAGGTGTCAAACATGCACGAAAGAACTTATGTGTCTTCCTTAGAACAAACATAGGTGGCATCAACCTTAGGTTAGCTAATGACACAAGACCACCATTTTCTTTTTAACTTAAATTTGAATCTTTCAAAAATCATATCAAATTTCTAATATTCACATTTAGGTCCCTAGCCATAAACTTTTAATATAAAATTATTTAATATAAAAGAATTTTTAGCTAATCCTCATATTTACAAACAAGCATCTATAAAAGTTTTAAAAATGGGGGATGTTACACTCTCCCCTCCATAAAAGGAAAATTTAGTCCTTTAAATTGATCATACCTCATTCGATGAAAAGATGAAGATACGTTTTATTCATTTCCTCCTCCAGCTCCTAAATAGTTTCATCAATACAATACAACTACACAATCGTCTAAAATTGACTGAAATATCCTCCTCCTTGATCTTCAATAGATGGTCCCTCAACCTTTAATCAATCTTAAAAAATACTTATGCACCTTGCAATTAATCAAATAAGTCGTCACTTCTGGGTAGAGGATACTTGTTTTTTATGGTCACCTAATTCAATTGTCTATAATAAATGTAAAGTCTCAATGTTTTATCCATCTTCTTAACTAACACCGGAGCACCCCATGATGAAATAATTGTTAGGATCAAGAGCACTAAGAGTGGGGTGAATTAGTGTAGCGGAAAACTTTCGACGATTAAAAACTGCGTTCGTACGATAAAAGCGATTTCGGTAAGAAAGTCGATTCATAAATCACTTTAACTTGTGATCAAGAGAGATGTAGTTAAAGCAAATATATAGAGGCAATTTGCAGTTAAGATAGACAACAGAATGTAATAGCAAACTGGAATACGACGTTCGTACGATAAAAGCGATTTCGGTATGAAAGCTGATTCGTAAATTACTTTAACTTGAGTTGAAGCGAGATGCAGATAAAGCAAAGATATAAAGGCAGTTTGCAGTTATGATGGAAATCAGAATGTAAGCGCAAACTGAAATATGATGTTCGTACGATAAAACCGATTTCCGTCTTAACGCCGATTCAGAAAATACGTAATATGAAATACATTCGTAACTGAGCAGAAGGCAGTAAGCTATTGAGGAGGTTTGCAATAAAGATAAGATGCTCAAAGTAAATGCAAACCGAGATTTAGAGTGGTTCGGTCAATCTTGACCTACGTCCACTTTCGGCTTCCTCCTCCGATGAG